>CM050171.1:23236779-23404279 GCA_027410445.1 Discoglossus pictus
CCCAGCTACCTCCCTGGACATCCTCACTAGCCCCATCTCCACCCTCCATGGTAGGTTCAGCTAAACTGAGTGAGCACCAACTCCCTTTCCAGTGGAGCAATATCACTAAATGCTGAAAATCTCCTCTCCAGTTCTCCAATTTGAGCTTCCAGAGAGGCAACATGCTCACATCTCTCACAGAGGTATGGACTCTCGATCATCTGTTCCAGCAGCTCATGCATGTGACAGGAAGTACACTAAGTGAGGCTGTCACTGTACTGATTTATAATTACCAATTAGAAAAATACAGTGAAAAAACAAACAAAAAACAAATCAATATATTTGTATAAAGCTTTAAAAGAAAAAATATATATTTTCTTTCTTGTCTTCCCATATTTCTTTTTTTCTTTCCCATTTCCATTTCTCCTTTACCTTTCCTTCTGCTTCTTTCTTCTCTTTTCTGCATTACAATTTGTCGCCTTTTCTTTGAACTCCTTCCTTTTATTTAAAATGCACTTTTATTAGAACTGTTCGCAAACTCACAAGTCCACTATGAAATTCTGACTACTCACCTATACAGTAATAAGGGCACACAGAAAAGAAACAATCTTTACTTTCAGAAGGAAATCACAGTTGAAAACAGACCCGCACAAATCTCGCACTTATATGTATCTTCCCAAGGCTTTATCCGAACTTTGTGTCACTTAGCAGGTGAAGTTATGGGAAGAGTAGACATTTGCAGCTACTCTTCAGATGTTTTAGTGTGTGTTTAAAACTTGAAATCACTATTTTTAATGAGGGAAAACAACTTTTTAAGTATATAATAGAAAATGTGGAGATTCCATGCTCCTTTAAAGGGCCACTGTATTGATCTCTACGTCAATATTATTATTCCGTAAAGCCTATTCCGTATAGCTCTACAGGGGTTAAGTACAAAGGAAAACTAAATAAAATATTAAAACCATGGCAAAAAGTAGAGGGCCCTGACTTTGAGTTTAAAATATTACATTCATGGTGTTTTTTTTTCAAAGCACCTCTCAAGATTGAACACTAGCAAACTTACAATCTAAAGGGATAAATAAAAGAAAAGGTGAAGTAATTAAAAGGAAGAAATAAGCAAATAATAGAAAAGAGAGCAAAATGATAATTAGTGATTAAGAGCCTGATTCAATTCGAAGCCCGCACCTCTTGGTATACAGGCCGTATGTTTGCGGGCGTGCGGCGGGCTCCCATTTGTCTCTGATTCCGTGCTATTCAATTGAACAAGCCCCCAAGTTACGGGCCGAAAGCCGAAACCTTAAATGATGCAATCATATGTAGCATTTCATGGCGGGAACATGATCAATTAAGCAAGGCCATAATTACCTATTTAGAAACAGCCAATAGTAAATGAGACATCATCATTAGGCCAGTAAAACATGGAGGTTACATGTCAATCAATTAGCGTTTGTGGGTCTGATATGCGATCGGACTCGAAAAACCGCAAAATACAAAATAATAAAAATGAATGCCAATACTGTTCTAGTGCATATGGATGGCCTGATATGTATTAACTCCTTGATTCCTGAGATCGATATAACCCCGAAATGAAACAAAAAAAAAACATGTATTGCCGATTTGCGGGCTTGAGACTGTTGTGCAATTAATTATAATGTCTGTCATCGCATTGCCCATCATTTACAGTGCAATATTGATTTCTTTATTTGCATTTACAGTGCTACGGACAGGGGTTAAACCCCTTGCCCGTCCTCTCTGGTACTGGTAGGATTTGTTTCTACATTTGCCGTTTACGGGTTTGAAAACATTTGCGGGCTTGGGGAATAGTAGCAATTGAATTAACTTTTGCGGACTTGAAATATTAATGGTTTGGATGGGGTATAAGTTACAGTTGTAACAACCATAGGGATTTCAAGGCCATAACCCATTTATAGTCCTCAAAAAGACGCCATTTGAATAGCAAAAAAACCTTACTGCCTCCATTACGGGCTACTGTAAGTTACAATTGCTCAATTGAATTGGGCTCTAAGTTTGTGGGTGTATCAGCTGGGAAAAAGGATGCTGAAGCTGCCCTATAAATTAACACAAATCATAGATTGGTGGGTGTAGACAGGGTACGAGGGAGGGCAAGTTATATGAGTTTAGAGGCTGAAAAGAGGTGGTGATGTGTGAGGCTCTAGGTTTTGAGGCAAAGGAAAATAAGGTAAATAGAAATGGGAAAATGACAGTTGGAGAGCAAATCTGCTGGGTAGATATGAGGCCCAGTGGCATTCGCTGAGCCTCTGCAGAAATGACTGCTCCGTCCTGATGGTAAATGCAACTGAAAGAATGACAGTTGGAGAGTGAATCTGCAGACAGGATGATATGACTTTTTAGCAGTAAAAATCAATCTAAACATATTTTTATTTTTTTATGATTTTTAGAAATAATCTTTTTGAGAAGACTGAAAAATATTTCCTTCAAAATTGATCACTAGGGGCCCTGTAAGAGCAAATAAACACACACTACTGTACTTAAAAATAGTGGGAAAGCAAGCTCGCAAATCTGCAATCAAAAATTATTTTTTTTACATTTTATTTTCATATTATATCAATCTCGGGAATCAAGGGGTTAATTCATATCAGGCCACCAACATGAACTAGGCTGGTTTCTTCATTTATTTTTATTGATGTTCTCGTTGCTGGATTACGAGTCTGATTGCATATCGGGCTTCAAAACACTAGTTGGTTGACGTTTAAACCACACCTTTAACGGACGTCCTGATGACGGTCTCATTTACTATTGGCTGTTTCTACATCGGTAGTTACGGGCTTGCGGATTTGATCATGCTCTTGCCCTGAAATGCTATATATGGAAGCATGGTTTACAGTTTTGGATTTCCGCCATGTAGTTGCAGGCTTTTCTAATTTAATTGCTCTGTAACTGCAGCGAATTTCAAGCCGGCAGACTTACGGGCTGTCTGAAGGTACCTGCGGGCTTGGAATTTAATAAGGTCCTATGTTTTTAATAATATACCTTGGTGCCTCAGTGCTGTTCCCTTGTTTTTGCTTAAGATATCAAGAATTAATTAATTTAACTCAACAATTGCTGCTGTATTTTAGTGTTTGGTCGTGTGCTATTTCTTTGTATACTGGCAGATAGTCTTTTTATGCTTGCCTAGCAAATCAAATACTATTTAGCCACAAATCAATATACAAAATAGACTAGGGTATTGACAGATTTTATTGATCTTCAAATGAACCCAACTTGATTTTGGTTCCTGACCCAACAGAATCAATAGATAGTGGGAAATGTTTCAACTGAATAACAATCCACTGGATTATGAAAGTATCTGATAGAGGAGAATCAGTAATGTATGAAAACTTTTTTTTTTTGCATGCAAAATTACCAAAATAAACATTAATAAATTTACTAAGTTTGTTAAACCTTTGAGTTTGCTAGCAATTGATTTTGAGAGTTAACACCCCTGAAAATCCCTGCTAAAATTGCCATAACATTCATAATTTGTTTTGGCCTATCGGAGGTATATACACAAGTCTCTGCAGCAAAGTATCATGGGATTTGTAGGCTTAGTTCCGAAAACCACAACTCTCTCTCCTTAATTGAACAATGCAAATCACCAGTGCTGCACCAAATTTCTGCATTGTTTCTGGTATTGGACTGAAGATTATTATAGGGTTACAAAACGTACTTGAATGCCGTGTTTCTATTGGTAGGTACACTGTGCTCATGTAGGCAGCTCTGGGGGTGTGGAAACCATTTTTTTTTAATAAAATAAATCTGTGTGTATAGAATGACTCTATGTAATGTGTATGTCTGATATAAGCAGCCGGTGTTAGATAAGAGAAAGGAAGAAACAGGGAAACTTAGATATACCTGTATAGGTGTATAGGTGTCTCTGGGGGTTTGTCCAATGTGCAGCCAGTGTATACCAGTCAGATATATAGTAAAATCATGTGTACTCTCTGCACATACATAGTCATTTCCTATGGCATTTCCTGCTAGTAAAACTTGTTTAAATGTATTGGAGACTAAGTATTTTTTTACCAGAAAAAGGTATCTTTTATAATGCTCTTTTAAATGTATTCTAGGAAATGTAGCATTGCATGTCCCTTTAATACCAGAGCACTCTGAGCCGCAGGGAGCCGTGAGGCCCGTGGAGCTCCTGGGTTTCCTCTTCCATATTATCCCTCTCACTGTCACTGTGCAAAGTCAGTCACTAATCAATCTTCATCAGACACAGCTTCCTGCAGTATATCTCGCCCTCGGCCATCGGACTGCTCGGCAGATCCATATCCGTATACGCAACACTCCCCACCAACAGCTTAAACTGCTTGTTATTGCCGTATTTCTGTTGTTTTTCTGCACTATCTGTAGTACTTTAGGTATTTTAGAAGGAATAAGGAAATACTTCATGATCTTGTATAAGTTGGAAGAGAGAGAGAAGTATAAAAAGTGTGAAAAACATTGCATAAATATAATACGGCCTTTAAAGGTATATGGAAATGTCCCTGTTTTTAACTTTTTCTAATCTAACACCTGCTGCTTATATGACACACATTACATGGAGTCATTCTATACACATACAGATTTATTTTGTTTTTCCACACCCACAGAGCTGCTTACATAGGGATCTGATACCTACCAATACAAACACTGCATTTGTGTTTTTTTTTTTAACCCTATACTAACCTTAAAGCCAACAGCAGTACAATGCAGAAATCCACACAGCAATGTCTGAGCTCCCCCTTGCCTCTTCAAGAGCAGGGGTGTCAAACTCGGGCCTGGAAGGCCACACCCAGGCCTGGATTTGTGGATATCCTTGCTACAAGCAGGTGAGACTATTGCTTCTGCAGTCATCCTGATTGACTCACCTGTACACAGAAAGGAAATCCTCAAATCCAGGCCTGGGTGTGGCCCTCCAGGACCGAGTTTGACACCCCTGTTCTAGAGGTTAAAAAAAAGTCTGTACAGCAAAGCAACATGGGATGTGTAGTCTGACTTCCAAGGCATTGAAACAATGTTATAGCTACCTGTGATTGGCCAAAACAAATTATTGACTAATGCTAATTTAGCATTCTTTCTCAAATTCAAGAAAATTTCAGAAAAAAATTTGCAAAGTCAGGGTAAGTTTATTAACGGGTATTTTGGCATTTTTTTCATGCAAAAAAAAAGTTTTCATACAATACTGAATTGTCCGGTGCATTCATAAAACTTAAACACGCCTTTAAAGGACCATTGTACAATGAAAAAAATATGTACGAAAGAAAACCTTGTGGCCGACCAGGAGAATAATTAACAAGGGAAAAATCATAATGCTACTTTTTAATTAGAAAAAAATAAAGGTTGATGCCTTTGCTGCACTGTGGAGGCCACCATGACACTTGGCAGAAGTGTGAGAGGGTCTATTTACATTGTTTGTTGCACATTTCCTTCTTCTGTGCCTGAAGGAGTGTAATGTAAATTTCAGATCTAATTATATAACAAAGACCACTGATTTCTCCCTCCACCCCTCCTTTTTGTTGTTGTTTTGCCATTCAGTCATGTCCGACTCTCTGTGACTCTATGGACCAAAGCACGCCAGGCACATCTTGTATCTGGTTGTGCTCATCCATAAGATTTTTATGGCAAACATACTGGAGTGTATTTCTCTAATTATGATCAGGAAACAAGTTTTTTAATTTATTTTTCGATGTCTACATGTGAACACAAATATACTATTCATTTACCATGTTGGAGATGGTGCAGACCAATTAGACCGTTTTTTTAATGGAAATAAGAATGTAATGGCTCAAGGTTATTTTTTGATCCTTCCACAGAAAAGGGTGCTCCCAGAAATATATTTCTACATATACAGGCACGAAAGAAAAAAAAATCTGTTTATGGTCTACCTTATACAGATCTCAATAAGAGAGAAGTATAAATTAAAATATAACTTTTATTCATTTTTGTTTTAAAATATCCTATTTATAACAATTATTAAAAGTAATGGGGTGTTGAAGCAACTGATTAAAAGGTACAATAGCATCCAAAAAATATATAAAAGTGTCTTAATAATATTTGTGAACAATTAAATAAATAAGTGATACAAGCGCTTTACTATGTCAAAGCATGAATGTTAACAATTGAGACTATTAAGACTGACTGAATAGTGGTTATCAATAGGATCACAATGATTTAATTATGCTGTAATAAATCAGAGTAAAAACTCAGGGATATGATACATATATGATGATTATGAAACAAAAGGGATGACTTTCTGAGACAAATAAATCTCTTATTATTTGGATTTTCTTGGTATAAGAAGATAGCACTTTATTTTATATAAAAGGTACAATAAGATACAATATAATCCAAAAATATTGCTTTGGATCACTTGCTCTAATACCCCATCATTTTTATAAATTTTTTGAAATAAGGTATTTTTAAACTAAAAATTAATAAAAGTTATATTTTAATTAATTCTTGTACACCAGCTTGACAGTGATGAGGAGACAGAGAGGCTAAATGTATTGACTTACCCCCTGTTCTATGCTGATTACTTTAGTGATTATATCCATTTTTAGGTTTGCGTTGTTGGCTTTTCTGTTTGTTTTTACCAACTTTCTGAAATACCGATGTTTAAATCTCAACTTTTGCAAATGTCAAAAACTGACCCGTTTCATGAAGTTCTAACAAAATTTCCACGTCATCTTTAGCCATGATACCTATAGATAGGTCAAAGCTTATTTTAACAACTTGTAATAGAAATGATGAATGGAAGATAATGATATGAAACGCACAAGATCCTGAGTAAAGTACATCACAGGCTGGGTACGTGGGCGTCCTTTACAGGTTCGTTTCTTTATCTGCTGCTCGATATAAAGGAAACCTGTCACCCAAGGAATGCACTGTTAACATTTCTTTCAAGTATGTCTGGAAACATTTCTCCGAAAGGCATAAAAGAAATGACAGATAATGTGCAATCTGTATTATCTTCACCGACAGAGAAAGTTGAATGGGATAATTATAGTATATATTGGAAAAATCTACATATGTGAACACAAAATATCAGAATATATTAATTTTTTTAAGAAATATCCAGATTAAGGAAATTATTATATTTAAACAGTATAATGAGGAAATTCGAACATTAATTGTGATGTTATCAGCCTTTTTATATTTATAATTATGTTTATGGTGAATATTATATTTATGGGGTCTCTTTAGGAAAACATGTTTTATATTTTACTTAATTAATTTTATCCTCAATATAGTTGTAATATGAAACTTACGCTTAACTTTCTGTACTTCTATGATGTGCCTGGAGTAACAGATTCTCAGCTTCTGGGACCTTCCACTTCTTCCTGTTCACTCTGATGCATGCTACCCTCTGTGTCCTAATGTCATGTCCACAGGGAAGGATATTCACA
This sequence comes from Discoglossus pictus, assembly GCA_027410445.1. NCBI lineage: Eukaryota > Metazoa > Chordata > Amphibia > Anura > Alytidae > Discoglossus > Discoglossus pictus. The sequence continues at coordinate 23,244,168 of CM050171.1, forward strand.
CTAGAAGTGTTATGATGTTAGCAAACAGACAGTGACATGCTTTGTGTCTTATGCAACATAACATTGTTAGTGTGAATCCCCTTGTGGGTATGTCTTTTGGTTACAGATGTGCAAGATGGCAGCATGCATCAGAGGGAATAGGAAGACGGTGTCCCCGAAACTGATATTCTGTGTGATAAAGTGTACATTTTATATGACACCAAGTTAAACTAAGGAGGATAAAAATTGTTAAAACATTTATATAAAACATATTTTTGTCTAAAGAGTCCATTTTATGCTATATCAAATACTTCTATAATTGATTGGTCTGCTTAGAAAATAAATGTGAAAATGATTTCTCATAGTTGTTGAATATTAATTACATTTTTTATATGAGGCTCTCATGATTAGCTAGTGAAAATAAGAACTCAAAATGTTCCAAGTAAAGAACAACAGCCTTATTAAATTGTGATTCGTCAAATTTAAAAGGGCTCTATATAAGCACATAGCATATTGTTTTACAGAAGTTTTTAGTTAGTGAAGACCTTGCTTTTGGATAGAAGTTCACTAACTAAAAAGTTCTGTAAAAATTTTTTTTGCTGTGTGCTTAAATAGAGCCCTATTCAATTGGCCGAATCGCAATTTAATAAGGCTGCAAATATTTAAAGAAATTTAAATATAACTATCAATTTGCTAGGCAACAAAGGAATTTTTATGTGAGTTCACTACATTATTAATTAACTTTTTTGTGTACATGCAGTCTCCAATATTAAAAACAGAAGTAGAGAAATGTTTATTATTCCTTTATTTCCTAGAATTAATCCGGCAGAAAGACTTGGAAATCGTAAAAATGGCATCAGCGACATTAGAAAGCACAAGTAAGTATTCAGTATTATTATGTGTCATGTATTCAATCGATCTGTTTGTGATTTACTGTTTTCCCATTTCACTTGTTTTAAGATGTTATACGTCCTGTCTGATATATTGGGGGAAATTACCAAATGAGGATAAAACTGGGGATAAGTGGGGTTAAAGCATTCAAATAATGACAGCCTTATTAAATTGCAATTTGGCCAATTGAATAGGGCTCTATATAAGCACATAGCATATTTTTTTACAGGTTTTACTTAGTGAAGGCCGTGGTTTTGGATAGAAGTTCACTAACTAAAAACTTCTGTAAAAAATATGCTATGTGCTTAAATAGAGCCCTATTCAATTGGCCTAATCTCAATTTAATAAGGCTGTAAGATTGGATTTCTTAGTTAATGCGGCATGAGAATCTAAACAGATAATAAGTTCACAATCTGAAATACTAATTACATTACAGCTTCATGCCTTTTTTTCCATTACATTTTCTTTTTTAGGTAAAGTACATCAAAAGTATACTTTCTTATAATGTCTCATATAAATTCGTTACAGTTTATATACATTTTCAGTTGCATATTATGACCAACATAAAAACTATTATAAAAAAAAAAAAAAGTTGTGGTGTGATTGAGATTTATATCTGCAATTTCTCAATCTAAATACTTTATCGCTTGGCTATGGTTTTGTGGAGGTGAAAAAGAACAATATAAGTAACATAACGTTATTTTTTTGAAACATGACACAACATTGTTGTTGTTCAGTCCTTCAGTCGAGTCCAACTCTGGTTGTACTTATTCATATGGTTTTCTTGGCAAAGATACTGGAGTGGATTGCCAGTTCATTTTCCAGTGGACCATGATTTGTCTGACCTCTCTGCTATGACCTGCCCATCTTGGGTGACCCTACATGGTACACAAGCACCTTCACCATGACAAGGTAGCGATCCAGAAGGGGACACAACATTACTACAATCATATTTGTCTTATACCACAGTTAAGACTCAATTAAGACATACAATGGTATCTTTCGATAATAGTAAAATGTATTAATTTAAATAAACAAAAATAATGTGGGATCAGACTTGAAGCAGATCTATCACTAGAGTGCAGACCCCTAACCACTGGACTTCCAAAGGCGAAAAAGAAAAATATATTTAATCCAGAGCTAAGTATTGGAACTTTAACAGTTCCTTCCACAATCTGCACATCTAATTAATTTCATAAGCGAGTGCAGCTCATTAACATATTCTAAAAATGCAAGGAGAGGTTAAAAGCTGCTTAAAAAAATATGAATTCAGAGTCCTTTTAACATTGCCAGTCCTGAGCAAGGCCTTTAAATTCAATGGGTAAGAAAATGTATTATCTACTGCCTTCCACTGTATACTAAACAGGGCCTACACAGACCTCTCAGTGCATTCATTTTATAGAAAACTGAAAGTTGACATTCTTGCTACTGATTAGTGATGCAGATGATAAGGTAAGGAATTAATTATGTTTTCATTGAAAGTTATTCTGGAGAACATAGAAGTGAATAGCACCATAGAAGTATACCAAGGTCCACGCCTTTGTTCGATCTCATGGCTTAGCATGAGGATGACATGTACGACAGCTGCTTCGGATCAGTCAGAAGTAACTATCCTAGCTTTTGATGCTGTCTCTCCTGATTGTTTGATGTCTGCAATAAAAAAAATTTTTTTTTACATTTCATTTCTGTGATACATCAATCTTGGTAATCAAGGAGTTAATACATGTCAGGCCACCCACATGGACTACAACATTTCCTTTATTCATTTTTATTATTTTGTACATTGCCAGATTGCGAGTCTGATCGCATATCGGATGTCTAAACGCTGATTGATTGTGGTTTAACCTCCATGTTTTATTGACGTCATGATGACGGCCTCATTTACTATTGGCTGTTTTTAAATCGGTAGTTACGACCTTGTTTAATTGATCATGATCATGCTCTGAAATGTTGCAAATTTGAATAGGGGCCCAGGTGTCATGTAAGGAGCACCAGCATTTTGGAACTCTCTGTCATACTCGGGAATGCCCCTTCCTTGCAGAGGCGGAACTATTGCAAAGCACCGGGGCCCGGCTCTGGGAGGGCCCATTGCTGTCCAAAGCCCCCTCCCTTCCCTCCTGCCCCCTTGCACTCACCAGCACCAGCATTTATTTTTCTCCCCTGCCTTCTGGTTGGGACAGGGAATCCCGATTGACATCACTTGGGTTTCCTTGCACCGTCAACAAGACGCAGCCAGGTAGGGAAGTAAAATAAACACTGGTGCTGGTGAGTGCAAGGGGACAGGACTGGGTGTTAGTGGGCAGGAGGGGAAGGGTTGGGGGTGTAGCAAGAGGGGAAGGGTTGGGAATAGAAAAATAGAGGAAATATATATGTACATACATATATATATATATATATATATATATATATATATATATATATATATATGCATACACATACATACACACACAGACGAAGGAGGTCCAAAAATGTTTTTTTGCACCAGGGTTCTCTATTCACTAGCCCCGTCACTGCTTCCTTCTGCATCTTTTTTTAAAAAGTCAGAAGATCTGTCTACTCATACATACTTTTCAGTAATCATTCCACAACAAGCTGTGATTAGCAGTACATAAATTAATGATTGCAATTCATTTATTATCTATATTATGCATTGCCCTGTACACCTTGCCGGACTGAGGTGCTTTCTAAATAGGACGGGTCCTTGTAAACTGTTGAGGTCTCCATTAGTCTTTTTAAGGCACCTTGACTGGCACTAAGGATTGCCACATTTCTGCTGAAAAATTAATCTGCCTTATTTTATTAGTAAGTTTAGAGGAAGTGTAAACAAGGACTGAAATCTCATTTTCATATCTGATTCATATCTAATTTACATTAAAAACAAAAACACAATATGTTGCAGTTCTGACATTCATAAGAATTACTGCCGCTCCGTTTCCTGTAATATATCAGGACAGCGCAAGAGAAAACAATCCCACACTGTCTATATTTAATGTAGTTTTTGTCTACTATAGATCAATTATTTTTCATGCCAAAATAAAAGAAGTATTTATAACATGGTTTATATGCAACAAAGAGAAGAGGGGTGGGGAGAGAGAGCGCACCAATTCCTGGTGCAAAATAACCAATATATTTGAATCCCAAACCCTTGTTCACAGAGATCAGTAGGTAAAGCTCTCACCTTTTCTAACCTCACTCTATGAGGTACATTATAGACTTCCCAACACTTGTTGGCTTGTAGGTTGGTACTTCTTTCCTGCGTGAACGTCTTATCTCATATTCTTCCAATAGAGTGTGGGTATTAGGGTAATGTATATGTGTACTTTTCAGAGCATGGGGAATATTACAACACTATCAATACATAGTGGTGCCCAAGTATGACTATTTTGGCCGGGTTTAATATATCCCCTTTGGAATAATAGGGGTCTTTAATCAAAATACTATATAAAACATGGTTTCGATATAAATATTCAATTTATTTAATGTTTGTAAAACAATTGAAATATAATAAAATATGTTCAATACCGAAAAATAAGAATAAAAATGACAAATTATACAGTGACTCTAATATTATTAAAAAATAAATAAATAGATAGGAAAAATACTGATCAGACGCGTTTCGTCACTTTTATCCTGTGGCTTTTTCAATTATCAAAAATACCTCAATGATATGAAATTCAAATGCAGAGTGTATAGCTGACGGCTTCTCTCTATGCGGCAAAAATCGGTTTATATGCATGCTAGCCATTTTTGGTCAGAGGTCCTAAAGACAGTGTATATATATATAAACAAGACTATGTCAACATTGGAATACTTCTTTATGTATTGATATAAATCTGCCTTATTTTACAGATGGTTTCAAGGTTTTAATTGGGAAGGATTACGGAATCACAAGTTGATTTCACCACTAAAAAGAGAGGTAAGTATTTTCTAATTATAATGTAGAACAAAAAATATTAAAAAGAACTACATTTTGTTTGGGCAAATGGTCTACTTTGTTGTTCTTTTTATAGCCAGAGATAACACTAATGAGACAAAAAGGTTTAAACAGACGTATTTGGGAATGTTTCCTCCCTGAGATTTACTAAGCTTTGTAAGGGGTGTGAATCAGATTGCATGAGAAATAATGCAATGACAGCCTTCGAGATGCACTTATAATATCCGTGAAGCTTAGTGAATCGAGCACATTGTCGTTGGGTTCTGAGGAGAAAAAAAAGATAAAGAGAACAGAAAAGTAGGAAAAAGGGAACAGTGGAAGGGTATGGAAACGTTTAAGGCGAAATATGGTTGGAGGGAAATAAAATAATTATTTTGCAGATTGTCCTCTGGTTCCCAGCCACCCTATTCCCAGGACATGTTGACCTTTTGGGAAAATCATACTGGGCTTTCCAAGTTGTGCTTTAGCAGCAGATTTGCAAAATAATATCTTGTTCTCTTCAGTGAAAATACTGAGGTGTTTTGTTTACCAAGAGTAATATCCATTTACGGAAAATGTATTCAAGAGCTTCTTTGATCACTTGTCTTTGCCTCTCTTTTTAGATCAAAAGCATCACAGATCACAGTTATTTCGACAGTTTTCTCCCTGAAGTGGAAGATCCGCCAGATGAACTATCAGGATGGGACAAAAACTTCTAAAAATGCACATTCATTCTCGGAGACATTTACAGTTCCAATCGTCTGTCCCCAGAGATTTCACAAAACTCCATTGAGCAGATGAGCTATTCAAAAAAACAACTAATTTTTAATACAAAATTAAATATTTTAGAGCTCAAGAAATGGCTATAACAATGTGTTTTGATGACCAGCTCTCTCATCCTTTGCATTTTTTACAAGACTTTCCCATTATGCTTTTTAGTTGTATAATAATGGCACCCATTTTGTGAAGATAAGATGAGGGCCGAATTTCTCAGGAGTGGTTTTACCCTTATTCATAACCATGCGAAATTGAATATTACTTAATGGTTTATTCAATAATGAGCAAGAGTATTGCAAAAGTTCCAAATAACGATCAGGGCTTGAGTAAATGGGAAAACCCAACAATGATTTCTTCTCAGATCATGCAATGAGCATGGAGGTCACTCACAATGATGACAAGTCTGGGTAGCCAATCACAGGCAGATATAGCCAATAATGGGGGAATATCTGCCCTCCTGGCTACCTGTTCTATTGCTGTACAGAGCATGGAGTATGAGCTACATGCTAATTGCACTGAAACCCCACAAGTCCGTTCTTTACAACTTCACTGGTCATGAATTTGGTGGAACTGGCATTGAAATGAAACCTCGAAAAATGCCCATGACCTTGCTGAATGTATGTGAGGCATTTATACTAACCAGGCTAAGAGCAGACAGTAGCCACAGTGGGTGTGAAGTGTTTGTCTTCCCAGTGTATGAGGAGACGTCTCATGCACATCTCTGTTCAATTTACAACACTAATGCATCTTGCAAAGATCCTTGTATATCATCTCACAAGTCACTTTTTTTGTGTGTGCCAACGCCTGGCTAATTCACTTTATTGACACTCCAGTTTAGTTATACAGGGTACAATTTTGCTGAAGAAAAATAATAATATAATATAACTTGAAGAAATATATGAAGTGAATGATCAAGTTTGTATCAGCCATCATCAAGATATATCATTTATCTTAGACCCACACGCCTTTAGCTTGGTTTCACATGTGGTGGATGTGTTTTTGAATGTGCCTTTTATAGACTGGGATGAAAACCACAGATAACAAAACTGATCTAGTAGCTGCTTTGCCTAAATTCCTGAGTATATAGTAACTGAGATCAGAGATGCCTAGCCTAGTCTTTTTCTTATTTTAATGTTATAGGGAATTTTAGCAGAGCACTTTGTCAATGTCTTCAGGAGCTGAAAGAAAATGTACAGCCCCAATGATCACTGTGTAGTAAGCATAGGCCTATATTTGTAAGTACAAAGACTTCATATGAGAACTTAGAAAGATTTAAGTATGTTCATTTTGAAACAGAATTTAAGATGTGCAACATTTTTAGACATGAGACATCTGTACCTTTGTGGATGTAACTGTTAAAGGGATATGGAAGGTTTCTGTATTTTAATCGGTATGAAATATATCTATGAATTTATATACTTTTATGTACTTTTTTTTTTAAAGACGCAATTAAAAGATCTGATTTTATTGCTAAATTAATCAAATAGTTCATGTATGGGTCTGCCCATTGCAACCCGTAGTTATGGGTTTAGATGGAGCCAATGGAAACAGAGACCGTCAGAATTACGTCACTGAAAAATGGTGCGATTTCAAAGTCTTACGGGTTTCAATTACGAGTTACGATCGCAACCCACGTTCCAAATATAATGCAATATTGATAAAGCCGTAAATATGATATTCTGGTCCATGCGAGTTCCATAATATGCATTAACACATTGATTGCCGGGATCAATATAACACGAGAATAAAAGTGAAAATAAAGTATTTTATATTGCCGATTTGCGAGCTTGAGAATGTTGTGCTATTCATTCTAATACCTAACATCACTTTAACTTTTATTATAAGTACAGTAGTGTGTGTATTTGTGCATTTACAATGCTACGGATTGGACTTTACCCCCCTTTTGGGTCCTCTCTAGTACCCATAGGCTTTTTGGCTCCATTTGTGTGTTACGGGCTTGAACACCAGTTATTTTGTTGCAATTTAATAGAGCGATTGGAACGTAACAGTTACAGGCTTGAAAAAACAAAGTATTTGCTTGTGCTCAAGTCGAATTCTCACGTCCCGTAGGGTTTTCTCGCCCCTACCCCGCAAGTCATCAGCAGGTTGCTTTACAAGGCCATTTTAACAGCCGTAAGTCTTGCTGGCTACCTTACGGGATGTGTTTTTTATCGTTGAGGGAATTTAATGTGGCTAAAAGTCTGTATCTGCATACACTGCAGGGGGCAGACCAAAACAGGGACAATTTGTATGATTAGGCATTAAAAACAGAGCTTTTACTTGCTTCTTAACAAGACAAAGTACATAAAATGAATGAAATACATTGGCATATTATATACATAGTAAAATTTAGAAACCTTCCACATCCCTTTAAAGGGCAAGCTCCACTTAAAGTTAAGTGTCTCTTATATTAAAGTTCATTATCAGAGAAGATTATGTATATATGTAAAAGTTATGGGAATTTCCAAGTTTGCCGGTCACCCTTCTATGTTTGTGGAGCAGAGGCTTCCAATTTAAACTCCATTGACATTGAAAAGGTGTAGATGATTGGGTCAAAAGTTCAAGAGAAAGCTCAAGCACCAGTTCAACTGTGGTTGAGTTCTACGCTGTGATAGATGATTTCATGTTCTGAGCTGTAATTCGCATCATGTTTTGACGCAATACAAGGCAAGAGCTAAAACTTTTACACATATATTTAAACTTCTATCAGTGTACTCTTTCATATAAGAGCAAATTGTCTTTAGGTGAACATATTATTATACAAATGGAATGGTTAATGTGCCACATTTTAGCGCTACATCGGCTTTGCTGCTAAATTTACAAAATCAATCCAGGTACAACTTAATCAACAAACCAGGCAGCTGCCTAGGGCTCTTCAATCAGATGAACTGCTGTCTCACTGGTCATATGAAGCTCCATTGCTTATTATGTGTGCTGCAAACATGGCAGCCAACTAGAGCTGGCCCTGGGGTGGCCTGTTCTACTGCAGAAGCGGTGGTAGTGTTAAACAGTTGTGGGATGAAAAAGAACAGAATAGTGTCAGATGACCTGTTCTAGGAGCAAATTTCAAATCAACCAATGACATTATTTCCTCTGGTATATATTCTTCATAGAAATATGTATAAGCTCTGGCTGTATGAGGAAAAAGAAAAATTATAAGCATGTATCACCTCAGCGATGGATCTCATAAAATGGAATATATTTACAAATTTCCACTCACTCTCCAGCATTAGTTTATACGGAAAACAGAAAAATACCTTTTATAGATTTATAGAGTGGCGAGTTATCATTCATGTACTGACAAGGATTCTGGGCTTTGAGAAAGGTGATTAAGAGACGGATTAGCACTGTGTATTTAACTCAGTGTGTTTGGAAGAGCAGATCATCTGTATTACCATGAATGGATCGTTCGAGAGAGAATATAAACATTAACATGTCATGTTGAAAGCAAAGCCTTGATTAATTTATTACAGTTTTCTTCGTATTCTACTCAATAAACATTACGTTTCAGATATTTGAGTCTGAGTATTATGTTCATGTTTGTAGTGCCCAGCAATGGACTGTTCCATCCCTAACTAAAAGGATGGCAGATAGAGATGAAAAGTGACTATGATATTTTATTTTCCTCTGACTATGAAACATATTTTCTATAAAATGTTTAAAAGTGCATGTTTATTTAGAATTAATGATCTGTAGATTATTAAATGAACATTAAAGCAATAGAAAAAGTTGAAGAAGAATGATTTGGCTCCTCTTGACCCTGTAACAATACAGGATAGAGATGTACACCTCAATTGAATCACAAATCTTGTGGCATAATTCACATCCAACTCACTGTGCATGAACCAAAATAATAAAAAGTCCTGAGAAGACCCTTAATCACTCCAGACAAGGAAATACAGCCTGAAGCGTGTATCCTAGCCCACAACTACGGACTGAATTTATTGTTACCATAAAGAGTTTTTATGCAGAAACCAACAATGAAATCCAAGTTAATATGGTAAACAGCACTGCATATATAAAATACATAGAAAACCGTTAGCCATACTCACAAGCTAATTGACTTATGTACATATTTAGAAGGGGTAATCCTTATCCTATTATTTAATGAATAATGTTAAGCAATAGCACAGACAACATCTGCCAGCCTTATTCAAATGGCAATTACTTTTGTTGCTTTCTACACCAGGTGAACAAGAAAACTGATTAGGGAAACAATTAGGTGTTATATTTATAGTATGCGGTTTTGAAGAACTTGACTTTGTGCAAAATGGTTTTACAAAGTTTAAAATAAATAATCACAGCTTTTAGTTTTTAATTGTTTTCACCTCTGTTAAAAAAAAGTTCTCTTCAAGTAGCCTTCTGTCAGTAGAACTCAATGGCAGAGTAAAACCCCATAAGATAACACCCCACTCACTCTAAATATACCTGCTCATGTAGTTATTTTGTTACGTAACAACAAACAAAAATAGAGGTGCTCAATTAGAGAGTGAACTAACCTTAACAGATTAGTTCTACGGACATGATAACCCACTCTGAGCAGCCTCTTTTAGATCACTTGTGCCCTTCGCAGGGAGAAATGTCCTCCAGTATATTGGTCTGATCTTACTCATTAGAGTGATCCAGTCTTGAAATACCAGGCAATTCTATCCTGAACAGGAGTAACAGCAAATCCAGGCATACGTTTTGGCCTTAACTGGGCCTCATCAGTGAGGTGTAGTTGATAATTCCCTAAGGCACAGTGAGCAAGGAGTCCACGTCTGGAGCCCCTATCACCGTTAGGTGCTCAATAAGAGAACCAATTAATCTTAATAGGTTAGTTCTTTAGATATGATAACCTACTATGAGAGCAATCTCTTTTAGCTCACTTGTGCCCTGAGGGTAAGTATCCCTAATGGAAAAGCGGGCTCCAGACGTGGACTCCTTGCTCACTGTGCCTTAGAGAGTTATCAGCTACACTTCACTGAAGAGGCCCAAGAGAGGCCAAAACGTAAGTCTGGAGTTTGCTGTTTCTCCTGATGAGGCATTAATTCTATGGCGCTCAGCCTTCTTTATGGTTCAGCTCTCAAATCCGAAAGTTACTACTGGGGTTATCATTGTTCTTACTATGAGGACCTTTGTTGATAATGTAATGTCCAAGCTTGTCATAGCTTTCCTCCCCAGAAGCATACAACTTTTAATTTTATGGCTGCAATCTTGGATCCCAGGAAAGTAAAATTATTATTATTATTAACTTTTATTTGTAACACACCAACATTTTCCATAGCTATATACAGAGGATAAGAACAAGGAAGAATACAATGTAAACAAACTGCGGGAAGAATATAATGTTAACAAACTCATGTTAACAAACTGTATTGAGTTTAGAATAATTTTTCCAAAGCACCCTAAAAGATTGGAAACTCGCTACTTACAATCTAAAGGGAATGGAAGAGGCAGAAGCCTGGGCAAGAATAAAAAGATAAGGAATGGCAAGGTTCAGGAAAAAAGTGAAAATTGAGTTAGGTAGGTGGGTGTGCAAAGTTAGGAATGTTTTTTTCCCTTAATAGGAGAGGGAATGGATCTGATTGAAAGTCATTTGAGGTGAATGGCTCTAGTATGTAATATGTTATCTGCCCCTAGTGGTCAGATAATATAACCTGCAAATGGTAATGTCAGGTCAGGGGGCAGGGTTAGGAGATATGTCTCCAGAAGAAGTAGAGAGAGCGAGAGAGGAGATGGGAATGGGACTTGCAGTGTTTCTGCTTATTAGAAGAGGGAGGTGGTAGTGATTGGAAGAAGGAGGGTAGTGCATTGGGAGCAAAAAAAGATGACAGGAGGGCATGGAAGGTGAGATGGTTATGTTAGATACATGATATGGAAAAGTTGAGAAGAAGAGCCTGTTGAAAAGGAAGGAGGTTATGATTAATGAGAAAGCACAAGGAAACATTGTGTAATGGATTCATTATGAATAGTTAGCAAGTGTTGCTAATTGATCAGCTGTAAGAAATGTGTGTGATTCAATAAATTTAGAGTAACCAGGGGCAGGTGGGAGAGGGGCATGGACGGAGGGGATTGGTTCTGGTGAGTCAGTGGTTAGAGGTCTGGGAGTGATGGTTTCTATGAAAAAAATGGGAGGGTTTAGTATGTGCATGGGTGTTAGGAGAGAGTGTTTTCACAGAGAAACTAAGGCCATAAACAGAGGGGGTTCAAATATGGCTAAGTATAAACACTATTTAAGTATTCAAGAAAAAGAGGCCATGTCCTAAAATATCATAATATTAAAAGTCCATGTCACTGCCTCCACTTCTTCCCCATCTATTTGCCAGGAACTGAGATTGCCGCTTTCCATGATCTTCATCTTTTTAACTTTAAGCAGCAGGCCAGCTTTCTAATACCATATACCATGTAATATGCTACATATTATACTGTGTTCACATATAAAATCCTACTATTAACTGTAAATATCTGCCCCTTTGTTTTAGCTTCTTGGCTAAACAACATCTCATTCAAGTTGCTGATAAGTGTGGGAACAGCACTGCAAGTTCATCATATAGCTTTTGCATCAAACAAACTTGGAAGGAATAAAGCAAACCTAAATAGGAAAGGTACTTATATTCAGAACCTGAATTATTTTGTCAGTAGAGACATTCCTTTAATTACATCAAAATAAATAATGTAAAAGTAAAAATAAACACATCTCCAGTGTGCTTTTAATTCCAAAAAGTGTTAATGTTCTGCAAAAGAATAAACAGTTTTTAAGTAGTGGGATTCTTCTGCCCAGACACACTGGGCGCAGGCCTAGGACAGCCCAATTTCAGGGGACATCGGGTGATGCCGTTGCAGTGCCAATGAATAGTGTGTGCAATGAATAGTGTGTGCGAAATGTAAATTAAAAGTAACATTTTGTCTTTAAGAACCTAAGAATTTCATACATGCAATATATACAATACATATATAGTTATGGCAACAGAAAAAACTAAAATGTAACCCGCCAAGGGACCCCCATGGTATACTTAAATATAATTATGGGAGTCCTCATGGAACCCTTTGGCACCAAACATTAACCCCTATGCCGTGCGCGTCATCATGGATCCTGTTTGGGTGGAAAAAAATCCCTTTTCAGTGCTTCTTCAATAACCAACACTCAATCAAGGAATGAAACTATGACATCAATCAAGGTTCTTTATTCAAGCTTGGAGAGCACCCCATATATCAAAGAAAGTTATATGCAGTGGTCTGATCTAATTATTAATTGCATGACATATTAGAACTTCCTTAGCAGGTGGGAATAAAGTTACATACATGTGTACGCAGGGTTGGCTCATAGGAGTGATAGCAAGAAATGGTGAAGACATACTAAAATAATTTCCCCATCTCCCCTCCTTTGCTACTCTCTGACTGTCATATAAAAACAACTTAGAAACTGAGTGCAAAATGAATGCTTTTCCTGTGCTATGAGTGAATACAAATGAGTAAATGGTGCAGTCATAAGATACAGTGGATAAAGGTGATACAAAATATTTTTTTTTTCTCTACATGATCGAGGGACGCAGTTCTGGCCGCAAATGCTCCCACGCAAAGGGTCTCATGTCCGCGGCAATGAGCCAAAAGCTCATTGCAGGCCGCAATTGTGGACCCTCGCAAGCGAGTGTCCGAATTTGAGGAGGTAGAGGCTCTACGACGCCTCAATCATGGTAAAAAACAACCCAGAAGGGGCGCGGGACTTAGGAAAAAAATCAATACAGCGCCTCACTCAAGATAAAAAACAACACAGAAAAGCAGGTCAATGAAAAAAAAAAAAAAAACTTAGGACTTAGAAAAAAAACCTTATCCCAGAATGAGGAAATCGGGACTTAAAAAAAAAAAATATGACCCACGGGACTTAGAAAAAAAAATAATTACGAGGTTGCAAAAATACGAAGTTAAATTCGAAACGCGTACATCCAAAAACACAAAATACAAAAAAAAAAAAAAAAAACACATAACAAAAACCTCACACACAAGACGGGGGGACAGCCAGGACGTCTGCGAGTTAAAGTTGAATTTAAGGAGTTTCTGAACGTAAAAATGGCGGCCGAAAAAAATGAAGATGAGGCTACACAAAACACCGACAGGCACGTATGACTTTTCCAGGGACGTACGAGGTACAAAAACACACTGTTAGGAAGCGCGTAAAATGCTTGCGAGGTGCATTTTACAACACGAAGTTGCAAATCTACACATTTTGATTCTGAAATGGGGGCTTTCCAGCCTAAACCAACGGTTCTGTCTCGCATACGAAGCCTATATATAGGGAACAATTGCCACTTTGATGGACAATTTCTGCTGCTGGAAAATCCAAACAGATTGTTAGCTCTTCAGGATTTTGATTGCTGGCTATTAATTATAAACTAGCGACTTGCCCGTCAAAAAATGACGGCAATGTGATGTATATGTTTGTCAAGTTGTTTAGTTATTTATATATATATTTGACTCTTGTAGGTATTGTGATATGAACGTGTATTTTTGTAAAATGTTGATGTAATGTTTTTTTTAACATGAAATTTGTATCTGAATAATTGTTCACTTTAATATACATTGAATCCAGAGAAAAGCAAAAATGAAAAAGCCTTGTTGAAACGTCCCTAATTTTAAAATGAATTTTAAAATATATGTAAACAATAACGTTCAAAGTATATATTTTTAGGGGGGCGTGGCTAAGCAGCCAAAGCGAGAGGACGCGTTGAGCTGGAGCTCCGTGTCGGCCTACTAAAAAAGGCTTCCAAAGTGGCCGTATTCGGCAGCTAAAGCTGCAGGGATCCCCAGAGGAGGCTCCCCCAACTCCAGAGTTTATCTGGGAGCGTTCTCCCTACCTCCGGATACCCCGTCGGGAGGATCCGGCAACGAGGCCTGTCGGGGCCTTGCAACGCTGACCTCCCCCCCAGACCCCTTCTAGCTCTCCCCCGTATACCAGCACGGGGGGGTGCAGGTGAGGCTGTCAGACGCCCTGTGCCAGGGAGAGTGAGTACCGGAGGCAGCAGCAGGGGACGCGGTGGCGGATTGCCGCCACCAGAAGCCAGGAGCCGGCGCTTGGAAGCGCGCCAAGGCTCAGAAGAGCGCCAAGAGGCAGCATCTACCCCCCAGCCACACCGGAAGACCGGGACAGGAGCTGGGAACCCAGAGGACCGTCAGGGGGTAAGAAGGGAACCTGGCCCTGTGCCTGGTGGCCCCTGTTGAGTGCTGGGGGACGGAGTGAGGGAAGGAAGAGGAAGAGCAGAGACTCTGCACCCCATGGCCCTCTAGGGGTATCCTGGCTGCCTGGCCACTGACAGCAGCAGTTGTGAGAGCCCCTAAAGATATTTCCCTAGCTCATACCCTGTCTTACCCTCCTGAAACCAACAGCAGGGGAGAGAGGGGTACTGAAGAGGAGTGTGGCATATAAGAACTGAGAGACTGAATGCTTGGTTAGGCTTTTTGGAGCTGGGTTACTTTTGTGCTGAACTTTTCTCATTGACTAACCTGTGCTTCAGTTTTCTTTTTTTTTTTTATTGCCTGCCGCACCCTAGGAGTGTTTTTCAGCAAAACAACATCCTTATCTCCAGCCTGGAGAGCGACACTGCCATCTAGTGGCGCCTCTGCCACAGTGCGGCCTGAATTTCTCAAAAATTACCTCTCTGCCGCCCAATCTGGAAGGGGCTTGCTAATGTAGTGAATGGAGCTGGCCGGTAGGGGCTAAGCGTGCTTCTGAGGATGATCTGACTTCTTTTGTTTTTTTCTTGCAACTCGGAGAGAACAGCCAGCCTGGGCCTTGTGAGGGGTGCTACTGGAGTCCCTGCCTTGTTCCCTGACCAAGACTTTGCAACAACGTCATAGCTAATATACGGCGAATCAAAATCACAGGCAAGATGGGAAAAAACAAGAAAGCCCTGCCTTCTAAAAAAATTGAGGAGCATTTCAAGATGGCCGGGGCCCCACCGACATCTACACAAACTTCTTGCCCGGAACATCTGGACCAATCTGACTCTGATTCGGTTTCAGAGGCCGTACACCCGGAGGTCAACATAGCTGACAACTCTATGGCAAAGTTTGAGGCCCTTCTAGAGTCCCATATCAATAGAGCAGTCACGGCTCTACAAAAAGAACTGCATGACATTGGTCAGCGGACCAATATTCTGGAGGAGTCAATGGATCAAGTAGTGGAGGCCCTGGAAAAAGATAGGAGTGCCATTGGGGAGAATACCTCTCGCATCACTTCCCTTGAAGACAAACTGGAAGACTTGGAGAATCGCTCTCGAAGATTCAATATCCGGATAAGAGGGGTTCCAACTGCAATAATTGATCTACCCCGATATCTCAAAGCCACTATAGACCAGATCCTGGTAGGCTTTCCAGATCACATATGGGAAGTAGAGCGAGCCCACAGGGCCCTGGGTGGAAATAAAAACCCTGATTTGCCAAAGGACATAATAGTGAGACTACTTCGTCAGCAATCCAGAGACTTAATTCTTGCAACCACCCGTAAAATGACAACCATCCAGGGCCCCGACGGATCCTCTTTGCAGTTCTTTGCAGACCTATCTCCTCCAACCCTGCAAAAACGGAGACAGATGAAGCCTGCTCTGGAGATTCTTATTCAGCATGGCATCAGGTACAGATGGGGCTTTCCTTTTGCCCTTACGTTCTCTCATAGTGGCGCATCCCATTCCGTGCGTTCCTTGGAGGAATGCCTGGATCTTCTTCAGAGACTGAACCTGGCCACTGGAGCAACAGCCCGGACACAGGGAGCCTCTCTGCCTCTCCCTCTCCCTCAGAGACAGTGGACTCCTTCCTCCAAACAGAAGAGGACAGTTGACCCAACTCCCCAAATAGTCTCTCAAAGACCGATGCAGGATCTGGAGGCCGGGGCTACTTGACTCTAGGAGCCAGAGAAGGGACCGGCCTATAGAGGCACATTTTTCCCTCTACGACAGAGACTTTGCCACAGGACTCTTGTTTTGGTTACCATGTTTTATAACTATGCTGTTTGTCTCTTTTATGCTTGTTTCATGTTTGTTTTTTTCCCTGAGCAGGTCTAACTACCTTAGATTAAGGTAATAGCTTCAGAGCTTTTAAAGAGAACAACAGATATAAGAAGGGCTGTAGTGCCAGCTATATCTAAGATAAGGGACGTTTTATCCCAAGTTATAGTTAAGAGTCTCCATGCTCAGCAAGGTTCATCCAAAAATATTCTTTAGCCTTATCTTAATACCCCTACCGGCTAAGAATTAGACGGATATAGATTAGATTTGAGGAAAACGGTTAGATCTAGGTCTGGCTAGACTTGATCGTTAAGTTTTGAATTGCACAATGGTAAATTGTATTTTTTCTCTTTGTTTCCTTGCTTTCACCTTCTTCTTCTTCCCTCTGATAGACTTGAGCAGGTTATTTGCTTCCTTTCTCTACTTTCTGATCCCCACAAAGCCTTGGCCCCACAAGCTACTTCTCTCTCTACTCACTCTCTCTTGCTTCTCACTCTTACCTGGGGCAGTAGGCCCAGGGAGGTATTATATGTTCCAATGTATGATAAAGCCAGTTTTATGTCCGCTGGGCGGATGGCTAGGTCTAATGGGACTATTACATAGCAGACTTGTTAGGGAGCTACTTCCCTTAGGTAATGGCTTTAGAATATGCTGGCTAACTCTGCTAAACCCAACTAACTCTTGTCTTCCTGCTCCCACTTTCGTCTTCATCAGATCAGCTCTGTCCAAGGAGATCCGACAGGACCCTCCAGCTCCTCCTCGCCCTGGCCTGGGAAAGCCGCTCCTCGTTCCCTCGTGCTCAGCTGCTACTAAAGGTATGTGGCTTTTAGTTATACACATGCTTACGCCAACAGCACATCCATGACATTTCCCACAAAGATACTCACCCACAATGTAAAAGGGTTTAACTCCCCCTTCAAGCGAAGGAAGGCTTTCTTGTATTATAAAACCCACAAACCTGACATTATCTTCCTCCAGGAAACCCATTTTGCTAAGAATAAAACTCCTGCCTACCTGAATAAAGATTATCCCCAATTTTTTTGCATCACCCAGGCTTCGAAAAAGAGGGAGTAGCGATCCTTTTGCACAAGGATTTTCAGTTCCAGCTAGACTCCAAAATTATAGACCGGGAAGGGTATTATGTCATCTTGAAAGGGAAGGTCTTGGGCACCCCTACGTCGCTTATATCTTTCTATGCCCCCACCGTAGCCCCACACAAAGCGTTGATTAGACTTTTAAGGACACTGGAAGGGGGGGAGTGGGGGAAATTGATAATAGGGGGGGACCTAAATTTGGTCTTAGACCAGAGCATGGATAAATCCAGCGTCTCTAAGCACATCCGCTTTTCTAAAAGGATTAAACAAATCAAAAAACTGCTCCATTCTTTAGACCTCGTGGATGCTTGGAGGGGTCACCATCCGAAAGGAAGAGAGTACACCTTCTTCTCCCCCACCCATAAGTCCTACTCCCGTATTGATGCCCTTCTTATTAGTACCTCGCTTTTTGATAGCTCGGATAAGTCAGATATTGTTCCCTGCACGTGGTCGAACCATGCTGCAGTCTCCCTAGAAGTTGACCTGGGATCCCAATCCAGACTACCTTTTGCCTGGAAATTAAACGAATATTTGCTCTCGATACCCACATACCAGGAACAAGTTACTTCTGAACTGGCAGCCTACTTTGTGTCCAATGCGGGTGGGGAAACTTCGCCAGGTTGGGTCTGGGTGGCTCATAAGGCTTATATTAGGGGTACGTGCATTAAATTGGCTTCACAACATGAAAAAGCAATTCGTCTAACTGAGGAAAACCTCATTAAAAATTTAGCTCAATTAGAGAAACAGAATCAAATTTCCCCTTCTTCCTCGTTAAGAGACCAAATTGACAAGGCTAGGCTGGAGCTAGACGGTATTTTATCTATTAGAACAGATAAAGCCCTGAGAAGAACGCAGCATCTCTTCTATGCTAAAGCGAATAAACCAGACAAATTATTGGCAAAAAGTCTGAGGGCAAGGTACTCTCAGTCCAAAATCTCTCAAATTAGAACCAAAGAGGGAGTACTCACGTTTAGCCAAAATGAGATACAAAAGACCTTTAGGGAATTTTACCAGCACATTTACTCCTCCCACAACTCCCCTCCAGAGAACGCTATTAGGTCCTACCTGAATTCCTTAGATTTGCCTAGAATATCAGAGTCAGATCTTCTTAACCTAAACAAAGAGGTATCGGTAGAGGAGGTTAGGGAGGCAATCAAAGACCTAAAAATGGGGAAATCTTCTGGCCCTGATGGCTTTACCAACATTTATTATAAAAAGTTTTCGGACATTTTGTCCCCACACTTATGCAGCCTGTTCAACACAATTTTGAAAGGGGACCCAATGCCCCCGGAACTTAATTTCGCGGATCTGACCCTTTTCCCCAAGGAAGGTAGGGACCCAAAGGAGGCAAAGAATTACAGACCGATCTCGCTCCTTAATGGGGATATCAAACTCCTTGCTAAAATATTCTCACAAAGGATTTCTGTCTTTTTGCCCTCCCTGATTCACAAGGACCAATCTGGCTTCATCCCATACAGGCAGACGAGTGATAATATTAGAAGGACCCTAAACATCATCCACTTGGCTAGACATAGAAAAACCCCGGTTTGCCTGCTCGCATTGGACATAGAGAAGGCCTTCGATACCCTGGAATGGCCTTTCTTATATGCCGCTCTGGATAAATTTGGGTTCAAAGGCCAATTTTTAAACCTGCTTCGCACCTATTATAATCTTCCCAAAGCTAACTTAAAACTCCCGGGCTCCCAGAAGGCGGTTATAGAGATAGGGCGTGGAACGAGACAAGGATGCCCTCTTTCCCCTCTCCTTTTTGCCCTTACAATAGAGCCGCTGGCTCAGGCGATTAGGGCAAATTCCTCTATTGAGGGTCTGCGAGTGGGAAACCAGCATTTAAAGTGCTCCTTATTTGCTGATGATCTATTGTGTACTCTTACTAACCCTGGCTCCTCTATTGAAGCTCTGCTGGACACAATAGGTTTATTTAGCTCACTTTCTGGACTTAGATTAAACCAGGACAAAACGGAGGCACTAGGCATAGGCATACCCTTAGATACTCTGTCCCAGTTGAAATCAAGCCATAAGTTTATTTGTCCGGCAAATCATATTCACTACTTGGGGATAAATATTACTAGTTCTTTAGCGGGAATTTATAAGGCCAATTTCCCAACCCCTCTTCAGGGTTCTTCAGAGGGACTTGAACATTTGGACGAGGAAGCATATTTCTTGGACGGGTCGGATAACCTCGGTGAAGATGAACATCCTCCCGAGGCTCCTGTACCTAGCCAGAACCCTTCCTGTTCAAGTTAATAACTCAGAATTAGCTCGCTTTCAATCCCTGGTGTTCAAGTTCATCTGGAGGAATAGACCCCCAAAAATAGCGAGGAAGGTCATGTATAGACATAAATCCAAGGGAGGTCTCTCATGCCCGAATTTTTCTAGCTATTTCAGAGCGGCACAACTGGCCTTTATTCCTCTGGCACATTCCACTTCCCTCCAGCCTAATTGGGTTTTCATAGAGGAGGCACAAATGCCCCCCCTCACGTGGGGTACTATCCTATGGGCACCAAATTCGAATACTCTTAGGTCTTACATAAGTAATCCAATAACTAAATTTACTTTAAAAATCTGGAACTGGGCCAAGAAAACCCACAATCTAGCATACCCGGTAACTCCTCTTACCTCGATTTTCACTTCCCCCACCCTCTCGGCTACCCTCTCTTCTAACTCTAAACAATTTTGGATTCTGCAAAAATTAGATAAATTAGGCTCATGGCTGGAAGGGGGGAAGATTATTTCTCTAGGAACAGTTTGCCGAGGGAGGGAGTTTCCTGATACGGAAATATTTAACTATATTAAAATCAGGCACTGGGTAGAAGAAGTTCTCAGGGAATTTGGCCCGCCTAAAGACTCCTGGCTCACCACAATTTGCAAACACTCAGCCCTTACTAAGGGTACACTGGGAGCAATATATAACATAATTAATGCTCCCCCCTTTGATTCACCAAAGCCTTCCTTTATGCTGAAGTGGGAGCTGGACTTGGAACAGACCTGGGATGAGCCCTCCTGGTCTAAAGCTTTCTCTAGCCTTTCTAAAGGGTCCCTTAATTTTAGCTTGTTGGAAACCTCGCTGAAAATCCTACATAGGGCGTATATGACCCCCGCTAGACTAAATAGAATTGTGCCTACAAATTCGGATAAATGTTTTAGGGGATGTCAGGAACGAGGGGACTTCATTCACGCTTGGTGGAAATGTCCTTTAGTCTCTGAAACCTGGGCTAGAGCGGCTGATCTACTTTCCAGATTATTTAGTATCCCACTTAAACCTTCCATAGCGACATGTCTCTTAGGCAGGAATTATAAGGAACTGGGAGGGGTAGGCAATAAATTGACACAATTGATTTATCTGGCAGTAAAAAACATCATAGCTAGAAGGTGGAAGGACAATTCCATTAACTTCCAGGAAATCAAAAACAAAATAAACTTCCTATTTATACATGAGAGAATGACTCATACACTATTGGACACACATCAAAAGTTTCTGGAAATTTGGGGACCCTGGATCTCCTCCCCCGACTGCATTTCATAGGTAGTGGGGGGACGAGTTGAATTTTTGCTAGGGAGGCTCTTTACAATTGGAAGAGGAGTGGAGCGGGGGGCGGACTGGAACAGGCGGAGCGGGAGAGGACACTGGAGTAGATTGGGTAGCACAGGAACTGAAAAGGCCACGGTATAGTCAAATCTGACCTTTTGAAGTAGAAGAGCGGATGGGAAGCAATTATCTACTATTTGCTCTTTTCCTTTTACTTCTTCATTTCTTTGGTTATTTGTTTATTTTTCTCTTCTTTTCTTCACTTCTTCCTCTTTCTCTTTTCACATATGTTCGTAGAATATACTGATTGTAACACGATTGTTTATTTAAACCAATTTATGCACTGAAAACGTTAAAATTACATTAAGGAATAATTCAACAAAGAGAAGCAGTTGCTTAGGATAGTAATGATCCTTTCTTGACATGTGAAATTATGTTTTATAGAATGTGCTTATTTTTGTACAAGTTTTTCTTGATTATTCTTAATAAAAAACTTTATGAAAAAAAAAAAAAAAAAAGTATTTATTTTTAAACTTGATCTTTATTTTTTATCTAACTTTGGAAGTTGACAAAACATGTTTATAATTTTGAACATTATAAACAGGAACACAGTGAATACATTTTGTAACTTAATTTTGTATTAAAAGTATTAAGATTTGAATGTAAAAACAGTTGAACTTTAAATTAATAAGTATTAACATGCAATTTGTATCAGAATAATTGTTAATTTGAATATACATTGAATGCATAGGAAAGCATACAGTAAAAACTCTCATTAAAACGTACCAAATGAAATTAATTACTTACTGATCACATAAACTGTCGATAAACATTAATTTAGGTAGTAATCTTAAGATAACAGACAATATTTACATTGTGACTTAAAAGGTACTTGAGCTCTTAACATGAATTTTATAATCTGTTTGATGAAATAACTTCTAAATATTGTTTTTAAACTTGTAACATTAGAAACATTAACACAGTGAGTTAACATTGTAACATAATTTTTCGTAAAAATGCAAGGCAAGTATTTTGTGAGGCGAATTATCTATAAACATGACTTCCATTAATTATGACTGAATTAAACAACAAATTGTTATGTATTTTTGAATTATTTTCCAAAATGTTTGCATGGCTTTAGTTTGTATCCTGCAAAGTTATAGTACTTCATAGTAGACAATGTTTTTAGTAAAAATACGTCCATCTTCTAATAAATCACCTTGACTTTCATTTTTTTTAATGTAAACTTTAATAGCCTGTGGATTTTTGCACCGTGACAATGCAACGTACAATTGACCATGTGCAAATACTGGTTCTTCCAAAAAAATACCCACAGATTTGAAAGTTTGACCTTGTGATTTATTAATGGTCATGGCAAATGCCATAATAATGGGAAATTGTCTTCTTTGAAGTATAAAAGGGAGACTACTTTCACTTAGTGCTAAATCTATTCTTGGCATGAAAACTCTCTCTCCTTTATGGGTCCCAGTTAAAATTTCAGCATCTCTAAAATGGTCCCTTAATTGTTGAACAATTAATCTTGTGCCATTGCATAGGCCTTTTTTGGGGTTCATATTTTGCAGTAACATGATAATTGCACCTTTCTTTAGCTGCAAAATATGTGGTGGCATTCCAGAAGGAGTTAGAGAGTTTATGAATTCAGTCGAAAAGTTAGCCTGACTTTCATTGTCATCAGCAAGTACAGAATCAGCACTGTGATAATTTCTTTGTGGTGCATTATTTTTTTTTAAGATTTCATTATTGAGGATTAATGCATCTTTATTTTTACACGTCAGTATGACTTGGTTGGCAAGCTCAGAATATTCTTCGTTATTGATGCTCCCTTCAAATATAGCCGATATAATATCTTGTTGACAAATCATCTGAGGTGGGATCTCTACAGTGTCGTCAGCTAAATGTAGTATTTTTTCTGTTCTGCCTTCTCCAATTTTAATAAGCCAATCATTGAAATCATTTTGTCCTTCTGATCTCATATTTTGTTGCAGTTGAAGATGGGTAAAATGTTTCCATACTGTGCTTGACTTGATACAGGTTTCGATAATGTCTGTTCGATTTCCATGTACAACAACAGGTAATGTTTGTCTAAAATCGCCACCCAACAACATTACCTTTCCACCAAATGGAAAAATATTATCCATGACTTCACGAAGCAAACGGTCAATACATTGGAGGGCATAGCATGACATCATTGTGGCCTCATCTATTATAATTAATTTACATTTCTTAAATTTCTTTGCTTGTAAGGATGTCATGCGAATATCTGACACAGAATTTTCTAAAATAGGCACTGGCAGTTTAAATCCACTATGAACAGTTCTTCCACCTTCTAATAAAAGTGCAGCAATTCCAGTAGTGGCAAACGCCATTGCTATTTGTCCTTGTGCTCGTACTGAACTCATTAATAAATTGTACAAATAGGTTTTTCCTGATCCGCCAGGTCCATCAAGATAGAAATAACGCTCTGTCACCATGTCATCATCTATTGCATTTTTAATGGCATGAAATGCTTGCAATTGTAGTGTATTTAAAGTTGCAAGTCTTTCTTGTGTTCTTTCTGCTTGTAGTTGAATGTCATAGTCTTCAAAGTTTATGTCATCTATAAGACCTGGATCAGGCAAATTAAAACTTGCACAACTTAATCCATGAGTTAAAAAGACTTCTTGGATTTCCATTAACGCTTTTAAGTGTGCAATGGGTTCATTGTATCGTCGCATAAAGTCTTCAGCCATATTACCTTTAAAAGTCTCCCACAAAGCTAATGCATTTGGAGCATTTGAGAAGATACAAATAAAAGCAAATTGTTCTCTCATCTGTCGTGGCATTTGACATTGTGCTGCTTCTTCTAAACATCTTTCCCACTCTGTATCATCAGCGAGTAAGTTTCTATGTCTTGCAGCTAAATGGAAGGATTCATATACAATGTCATTAACAGTTCTTAATTGTTCAAAACTTTGTGCTCCTGGAACTTTAAAAGTAATATCCGTAAGCAAAAACGTTCAACATCTCTTGGACATGCTGTGTAAATTTGTGGAATTATTTTATTGCCTCTGGTTTTTCTTGGTCTCCATAATCCATTCACAAAAACATAGTGATATGGAATTTCAATATATAAGTATTGTGTTGCTTGAGCATCATTTGAATTTAATGCAAACCATGCAGTTAGTGTAGTGTGACGATCTTCACTTTGGGCCAATGCATTCATTTCATTTCCAGCATGGAAATAGACTAAATGTCGTTGTGGCAAATGTACTGCTAATCTATATACTGCATGTGATCTATCATGCATTTCAAATTTTAAAAGCCACCACATAGCTTCTGGTGCACTGACATAGCGAGCATCTACATGAGATGCAAGTTCATCATGTACTAACTCACTACATTCAGGGTTGTCTGCACTTTTCACGACTACAGTAGCTGCATCATAGCCTTTGTAAATATATTTGTAGACATATTTAATGGATTTGATGGAAGTGCAGGCTTCTACGTTGATGTGGGCGTTGTACTTCATGAATAAATGTGGATTGTAGGGTACTACATATCTATTGTCCACTTTTTTTCCACGAATAATGGCACTATCTCCTTCTCTTCTTTTATAAAGTGGATATCCATCACAATTTGCATATGTTTTGTCTCTATAATCTTTTGGAAAATCTTTTGAACATTTATTATTTTCCATACATGGTGATTGTGGATTAAGGTCTCCACAGAATCCATGAATCATGCGATGAGTAACAATCTCATATAGTCTACCATATAGTTCTGGATCTGGTAGTTCAGCAACTATGACTGCATCCACTTTGTCCGAAGTATCTAATTTATCTTTCTCTTAAAGTATTATGAGAAGATGTGCATGTGGAAGGCCTCTTTTTTTTAAATTCAATGGTATATACATAAGCAAGACATTTGCCAAATAACTGATTTATAGTGAAGTCACGTATTAATTCATTTAATTTGATCTTAAAAACTCTAGCTACTAAATCTGGTCGATCTGAAGCACTTTGTCCAAGAAGTAGATTTTGATTAATTTCTGGCCATTGTGGATTACATGTAAATGTCACAAATAAATCTGGTTTTCCAAATGTTGTCACAATAGCCATAGCATCATTGTATCTTTCTCTCATATTTCGAGGAGATCCTTGAAAGGAAGATGGTAAAATGATGGCTTTGCCAGCTGTCATGTCTCTGCTTGTAGCCACGTCAGCAACATAGTCCATGAGTCCACAATATTGTTCTACACGTAGTTTATCTTGTTGATATTTTATAAAGTTTAAATTATTTGCCTCAACTTGCAAATATGAATCAATAATCCATTGTTGTGTTAGTTTTCCACCACATAAAATTGGATTAAATTCATCTCGAATGGCAATTTGAGCTACTTTAAATTCAAGCATAGAAACATTATTTCGGATTCTGGCTTTAGCATTTGGGTAACTGGGAAGGGTTAATTTTGGTTGCCAACCTGCTTCTCCATGTGGGAAAAAGATGGGATATGTCATTGGATCTAAATTTGGACTTAAGATATTAATATTAATAAATGGTTGCTCCTCATTTCTGGGATATACTCTAATGTCTCTTTGAAATGGTGGTTCTCCTTCATCATTCTGAAAGACCATTGCAACTTCATTTGATGTTGGCAAGTTATAACGACGTTTATCAGTATGTCTGTCTCTTTTAAGCACCATATTAACCTTTGGCATGGGTAATTGATGTCTTTGTGCATGAAGTTGTTGTTCATTTTCTACTTCTGCCAATTTTTTGTATGTTTTACTGTAGGGATTGTTGTCCATAATGTTATTTAGCTCTATGAAAACACTGGATAAGCATTTTTTATTTTCTTCCATCTGCAAACGTTGATCAACAGCTTCCATTGTATCTAGGACATATAGTTGAGCGAATTTTCTTTGCTCTCCTTGCTCTGGATGTAAATGTGAAGTCCGATGATAAATTTATCCTTGGACTTTAAAACAGTAAGGACCATGTCCTGGTACATTAGCAGCCAATGTTGCCCCCATAGATGCAAATGATATGGCACTATTGTAGGATCTTATGTTTGTCTTAAAATTTTTGTAATTTGGAAAAGTAGGTTCAGTCATAATATTTTGTAAATAGCTTGGAAATTGTTTCCTTTCTGGAAGTTTGAACTTGCCTTTTTGACAACAACTAATAAATTGTCCATCTCTGGGTCTCTCCTGTTTAAAATAATAAGCCTCACAAAATTGACATTGAGTACTCATGTCCCCACAACTATGAACCTCTACTGCTAAAGACTTGAGTAAAGGACAATTTGCAAAGCATATCGGATTTTGACTTTCATATTCATCAGGTGAAAAGTCATGAAATGTTTCAACAACAGGTTCTAAATGTTTAGTTTTTTTCGTGGCTTTTCTTGGTATATGTTGTCCTTGTTTTGTTGAAATGTCCTGTAAGTTTTTAGTAAGAGTTTGTAAATGCTTTTTTTTTGTAGTTGCTTTTTTTGGTCTGTCTTGACTGGTATCTTGTAAAATGTCATCTGATGTTTGAGGAACAGTTTGTAAATGCTTTATTATCTTTTTATTTTTTTTTGTTGTATCTTTCATTTTTGTAGCTGATAGTCTTTTATTTGCAAGTCTTTTGCGTTCTTTTTCTCGTCGAATTTCTTTCTCCTCAGGTGTCTGCTGGGCGGCCCATCTCTCTTGTCTTTCTCTAGTTTGACGTCTTTTCTTCTCTTCTTTGGTCTCGTTATCAGCCATATTAATCTGTAAAGGAAAAAAAATAAATGTAATTGTGTATATTTAAATTTGTAATTCCTGTTAAAGATTCTTGTGCACAATTGGTGAAATAAAAGGCAAATCATTAATGTATCAGTTATATTTAGTTAAAATTATAATTCCTGTCCTCACTGACTAAGAATTTGGCCAATGGAATACTGCTGTAAATAAGCATGTAACATATTTTTTTGAAATAATGTTTTTATTTATTAAAAACGTTGTTTGTGGATAGATATTTACCACTGCAAAACTTCTTTGCCAAAAAAAAAATTGATGTGGTTATTGAGCTATGTATTGCATAGTGGCAATTTAAATAGAATAAGGGAGATAGTCAATTTATTTTTTTATTTTTCTGTTGACACGGATGCAACTGAAAGCTGTTTCTTTAGTTTTCTCCTTTTGTACTTATTATACTGTACCTTGGTTGAAGTGTGATTTAAATCCGAATGTTTGTTGGTCCTCGGTTGAAAATCGTTGTCCAATGGTGTGGTCCTCTGTTGGAAGTCCTCGTCCGATGGTGTGGTCCTCTGTGTAAAATCCTGGTCCTATGGTCTGGTCCTCTGTTGAAAGTCCTGGTCCGATGGTGTGGTCCTGTGGCGATAGCCCTCGTCCGATGTTGTGGTCCTGTGGTGATAGCCCTCGTCCGATGTTGTGGTCCTTTGGTGAAAGTCCTCGTCCGATGGTCTGGTCCTGTGTTGAAATTCCTCTTCCGCTGGTCTGGTCCTGTGTTGAAAGTCCTCGTCCGATGGTCTGGTCCTGTGGAGAAAGTCCTCGTCCGATTGTCTTCACGCAGTATCTGTTGTAATATAAAATATAAAATGTTGTTTGAGTGAAATGTCTTTTAAATAAGTAAAAAATGTATGAATTTGGCTGTATTGTATCAGTTATGGTTATTTTTTTCTATTTTTTTTTTTAACTTTCTGTACAATCCCACGACTTTTGTTATTCTTATTTAAGGTTCTTAGTAAGGCTTGTGGGTTGTGATATATTAAATAAGAATATGAATTTATTTTGCTATGTGTTTATGTAAGTTTTTCTACAATCCTGTTTTGTGCGCACCACTTGTGGTATACTTATTTAGCTTTTATTGGGATGGTTATAGTTTGTGAAACATGAAATAATATAATTAATGTAGTTTGCTATGTGTTTGTGTTAGTTTTTTACAATCCTGTTTTGTGCGCACCACTTGTGCTAAAGTTATTTATTCTTGATTGTACTGGTTATAGGTTGTTAAACATTAAAGAAGAATGTTAATGTAGTTTCCTATGTGTTTGTGTGATTTTTTGTACAATCTTATTAGGTGCGCAACACTTTTGTTATTCTTATTTAGGCTTCTTTGTAAGGCTTATAGGTTGTTAAACATTGAATAAGAAAGTTAATTTATTTTGCTATGTGTTTGTGTGAGTTTGTTCCAATTCTGTTTTGTGTGTAGCACTTTGGGTCTCATTCAATTGCGATTTGGCTAATTGAATTGTGCCCTAAATAAGCACATAGCATATTTTTTTTAAGAAGTTTTTAGTCAGTGAAAAACTTTCTTTTGAATAGATTTTTACTAACTAAAAACTTCTTTAAAAAAAAATGTTATGTTCTTATTTAGAGCCCTATTTAATTGGGAAAATTGCAATTGAATGAGGGCCTTTGTGTGTACCATATGTTGCATAGTTTGCCCCTCATTGAATTGCATTTTTTACAATGGAATAGTACTGTAAGGCCCTCATTGAATTGCAATTTTGAAAATTGAATAGAGTTCTAAATAAGCACATCACATATATTTGTTAAAGAAGTTTTTAGTTATTAAGCATCTATCCAAAAGCAAGGTTTTCACTAACGAAAAAGTTATTTAAAAAATATATGTTATGTGATTATTTGGATCCCTATAGAATTAGCAAAATGGCAATTGAATAAGGGCCTAAAAGTGCTTATTTATAGCCATATTAAATTGTCCAAAATAGCAATTGAATGAGGGCCTTTGGTTGCTGCATTTGTTATATTGTCAGCTCCTCATTCAATTGTGTTTTGGCCAATGGAATAGAGCTCAATATCACCACAGAGCATATTTTTTTACCGAATTTTGTATTTAGTGAACTTGTATCCAAAAGCAACGTGTTCACTAAATAAAAAGTTCCTTTAAAAAATATGCTCTGTGCTTATATAGAGCCCGATTGAAATGGGCAAATCACATTTGAGTGAGGCCCTCGGCCATTAAAGATATATAGGTCCTCATTGAATTGCAATTTTGCCAATTGAAGAGGGCTCTATATAAGCACATAACATATTTATTGAGCGTAGTTTTTAGTTATTGAAGACCTTGATTGAGGTTAGAAGTTCAGTAACTAAAAAGTTCTGTATAAAAAATATGTTATGTGCTTATATAGAACCCTATTCAATTGAGCAACTCGCAATTGAATGAGGCTCATGGTTCTTTCTTTTTTATACTTAATACTTTACCTTGATTGAAGTGTCGAATGACAGAGGGTCCCCTCCTGCCAATCTTAATCCGCCGGTCTTCTTGTAGTGTCTGTTTGAAAAAGAAAGTGAAATAGTTATTTGTATATTTATAATTTTTCATCTAGCAAAGCATGGCCTTTTGAGCATGTAATGTCTTGTTGTATCTTACCTGTTGTTCTTTGTTGGTGTTCTTTAAAAGGGATTGTGCTTCACAATGCACGGTGCAAATTGTTGAGTGACGCTGTTGATGCAGAGTCTGTTTGAATATTAAAAGAAATAGAAAGATTCAGCTTTATATGATCTATTGAATTGCAGTAAATTAATGTCATTTAAATATACTTCTGTAATTATTTTCAATTGCCCTTATTTTTTGATGGGGGCTACACACATATGTCACATACATGAAGCACATTCCATAGTTTAATGTAATTATTTTGTGTGCGTGTGACATATCACTATACATGAATCATATTTAAATTGTTAAATTAACCTTATATATTTTTTTCCAACACACATAAATGTCTGTGTGTGAGATGTAACTATAGATGATACACATATATGTGCGTGTCACATATCAGTATACATGACATATAATGTCATTTAAATGTAGTTGTTTAATGATTTTGTTTTAAGCTAATTTTGTTGCAGTGGCAGCAATACACATAAATGTGCGTGTCACATGTCACTATGCAGGGGCAATACACATAAATGTGTGTGTCACATGTCAATATACATGATACACATATGTGTCCGTGTCACATGTCACTATGCAGGGGCAATACACATAAATGTGCGTGTCACATGTCACTATACATTCTATACATATATGTGCGTGGCAGATGTCACTATACATTATAGACATATATGTGCGTGTCACATGTCACTATACATAAACCTCTGTTTAATATTGAATTATGTTTTTTTGTTGTTTTGTTAAATGAACCGTATTTTTTTTGTGGGCCTATACACATAAATGTGTGTGTGACATGTCACTACATAAATCCTAGTTTATTTTTTTATTTTTTTGACCTGTCCTGATAATAAAATGTAATATATTATACCTTACCTCTCAGTTGTAATTTGCACAATGTAAAGTAGTAAATTAGTAAAGAATTGTCTTCTCAAGTAAAAGCAGCAGTTATCTCAGAAGTCACTCCGTTCATCACCTGAGGAGAAATGTATTTTTTTGTGTAAAATAGGCAGTATTTATAAACTTGTAGAAAGTTCTGGAAAGTGAGACCGTTAGAACGCAATACGCATGCGCTATTTGCGTTTCAGCTTACAATTTGCGTTCCATCCGCCATTTTCTGCGTATTACTGTTCAAAATGGTGTTTAATATGATTGTGATACGTTCCGCATAGTATGTGTTTCATTATTGCGAGTAAGTGTAGTATAGTTACGTCTGAAGCCTCGTTTTTGTTTGGTTCGTCGGCCATTTTTTCTCTTGCTTAGCGATGGTATTAGTGTCTAAAGTGTTTTATTTTGATTTAAATGTAGATGTAACTTGTTTTTTTGAGGTGCTGGATGGTTCCTCTTGCTGTAGGTAAGCTTTTTATGTGTTTGTTGTGTGTATTTCTTAAGTTTTAAATGTTTGTATGTCGGCGTGTTGCGTCCGATGGTTGCGAGGTCGTAATGTGTGGTAACGTGTCTTGTATGGTGTTTGCGTGTGTAGCCTCGTTTTCGTTTTATTCGTCGGCCATTTTTTGTGTTGCTTAGCAAATTATTTAGTGTCTAAACTTTTTTATTTTGAGTGCAATTAAGTTGTAAGTTGCATTTTTGAAGTCGTGGGTGCTCCCTCTTGGTGTAGGTAAGCTTTTTATGTATGTGCTGTGTGTATGTATTGTGTTTTTAATTTTGTAATGTTCGTGTGTTGCGTCCGAGTGTTGCGAGGCCGTAATGTGTGTGAACGTGTGTCGTATGTTCTTTGCGAGTGTCGTAATGTGTGTGTCGTGCTCTTTGGGTTGCGACGTGAACTTTGCGAGGTTCGCAGTTCTTTGGGTTGCGAATTTGGGTTGTGAATTTTGCAAGGGTCGCAGTTGCTGCAACTGAAGCCCTCGCTTTGCGAGGTCCTCAGGTGCTGGCATGGAGCGCCTGTGGCGCTCCATGACAGCAACTGAGGCCCTCCCATTGCGAGGGTCCTCAGTTGCTGGCACGGAGCGCCTGCGGCGCTCCATGACAGCAACTGAGGCCCTCGCTTCGTGAGGGTCACCAGTTGCTGGCAAGGAGCGCCTTCGGCGCTCCATGCCAGCAACTGAGAACCTGGCGCAGTGCCCTCGCTTTGCGAGGGCCGCGGGCTCGCTACGCGAGCCCGCAGCGTTAGCAACAACTCATACGCTCACAACTATATATGTGATAGCTAAAGTATATTAATGTATTAATTAATTCATTATTAAAAAAAAAACATATATATATATATATATATATATATATATTTATATATTATTTAAAAAAAATATACACAATCTTACATTTTAGACTGCCCTTACTTTATGAATACATTAATGGTTAACGCTTTCAAATATATTTATTGATTAATTCATTTTTAATGGACAATAATTTAGTAATTATTAATTACTAATCATTATGAAAAAAATTGTATATTTGTGACTGCCTTTACTTTATGACTATATTAATCCTTAAATCTTTCTAATATATTTATTCATTGATTAATTATTAATGTTCATTAATTACTTAATTAGTAATTAATTGCTAATAATAATTTAAAAAAACAAATGTTTAAACTGGCCCAAAAAATATGTACATTGTACAGTGCACTTATATTTCTGTGTTACTGCTCATTGCCTGAAAGGGAGAGGATCCTCAAAGCAGTTAAATATTGAAATCAATTTATTATATTATGACACTTGCTATATTTAATATTTTATAGTTCATTTATTTATGAATATATCCATGTTTACAACTTTACGTTTTGTATGTATGCCGATTAAACATCATACTCTTAATGATTAATGAATTAATTGCATTCAAACATTAAAAATGGTGTAGGTAAGCTTTTTATGTATGTGCTGTGTGTATGTATTGTGTTTTTAATTTTGTAATGTTCGTGTGTTGCGTCCGAGTGTTGCGAGGCCGTAATGTGTGTGAACGTGTGTCGTATGTTCTTTGCGAGTGTCGTAATGTGTGTGTCGTGCTCTTTGGGTTGCGACGTGAACTTTGCGAGGTTCGCAGTTCTTTGGGTTGCGAATTTGGGTTGTGAATTTTGCAAGGGTCGCAGTTGCTGCAACTGAAGCCCTCGCTTTGCGAGGTCCTCAGGTGCTGGCATGGAGCGCCTGTGGCGCTCCATGACAGCAACTGAGGCCCTCCCATTGCGAGGGTCCTCAGTTGCTGGCAAGGAGCGCCTGCGGCGCTCCATGACAGCAACTGAGGCCCTCGCTTCGTGAGGGTCACCAGTTGCTGGCAAGGAGCGCCTTCGGCGCTCCATGCCAGCAACTGAGAACCTGGCGCAGTGCCCTCGCTTTGCGAGGGCCGCGGGCTCGCTACGCGAGCCCGCATCGTTAGCAACAACTCGTACGCTCACAACTATATATGTGATAGCTAAAGTATATTAATGTATTAATTAATTCATTATTAAAAAAAAACATATATATATATATATATATTTATATATTATTTAAAAAAAATATACACAATCTTACATTTTAGACTGCCCTTACTTTATGAATACATTAATCCTTAACTCTTTCTAATATATTTATTCATTAATTAATTATTAATGTTCATTAATTACTTAATTAGTAATTAATTGCTAATAATAATTTAAAAAAACAAATGTTTAAACTGGCCCAAAAAATATGTACATTGTACAGTGCACTTATATTTCTGTGTTACTGCTCATTGCCTGAAAGGGAGAGGATCCTCAAAGCAGTTAAATATTGAAATCAATTTATTATATTATGACACTTGCTATATTTAATATTTTATAGTTCATTTATTTATGAATATATCCATGCTTACAACTTTACGTTTTGTATGTATGCCGATTAAACATCATACTCTTAATGATTAATGAATTAATTGCATTCAAACATTAAAAATGCTTTTCATTTCATTTTACAGTTTGATCATCTCTGCAGCTGACTGAATACACAGAGTGACGTTTGCAGCATTTGATCTGCAATAAGATCCCCTTTACAGGTATATCATTTAATTATGCTCTTTATTAGGAGAAAATGATTAAGATTAAGATTTTTTTTTAAAAATGTTTAACTTGCCCAAAAATTAGGTACATTTTTTTCAAATGCACTTATATATCTCTATTCCTGCTCATTGACTGACAGGGATATGACCCTCTGAGCACTTAAATATTTAAATCAGTTTATAATATTATGACATGTGCTACCTTGAATTATTTTATTTTTTTATTCAATCATTTTATTAAAGACAAAGTTGAAACAATACAATAAGGGAGAACAAGTCAACAAATACATAAAACAATTTGTAGTGTAGTGTCACCCGCCCTTATAGATGGTAGCATATCATTGAAACATATTAATAATCAGTAACATAATGCTAAGCTACCCACATATAAAGGCATGTAAACCTGAAAAGCTTTTCGTATCTTTTCCCTTTTTTTTTTTTTCTAAAGCAATCTATCTTAGTATTCAAAAGTTGATTGAAATAAAACAGATAAAGAAATAGAAAGAACAGAAAAGAAAAGTAACTGGGAGAGGGGAATGAAAAATCATCTGGCAAACTTACCCTTTAAGGCGCCTTGAGCGTTGCAGACCTTTGTGGCGTCCTGTATCCTTCCGGCCTCCACACACACCAGCGACAGCACAAATTACCCTTATAAGCGGTTAGCTATAGAGGAATGCTATGAGCGGACGCAAGCCAAGGGGTCCAAATTTTTAGGAACAGGGGATACGTGCTTTGTATAGTGTGGGTCAGTTTTTCATTAACCAATATATGGTTAATTTTGTTGATAACCTCATTGAAAGTTAATAAGGAAGATTTCCAGCGCTTGCTATAATTAGTTTCACTGCTAGATCAAAGTATTGCCAAAGTTTGTTTTGATGTGCCGATATATTTTTTACATGCAGGCTTAGAAGGAAAAATTCCATTGTGGGTCGTAGTGGAATGCTAATTATTTGTGAGAACAGACTAACTGATTTCCCCCATATGTCTTGCACTAGAGGATATGTCCACCAGATATGATGGAAATCCCTCCGCGAGTGGCACCTTCTAAAGCAATTCTCACTTAAATGTGGATTTATTTTATTCACTAAAGATGGTGTTTAATAGATTCTGTGTAAAACCTTGATCAAAACCTCCAATAAGCTGTATGTAAAGGAGCCTCTTGATAGGTTAGCGCACACCTCCTTCCACGTGTTTAAATCTAAGTCCTGTTCCCATTTTAACATAAATCTGGGTTTCTGGCTGTTTTGCAAATCATTAAGTAGAGAATATAAGGAGCAAAAAATCCCTTCATAGAAGGTAAATTCGTACATACCGTCGTTATCCAGGAATGCTTTGGCGGCCTTATGCTTTGGGTCATGATAAGGAGTCATTGTTTGAATTTCCTATTGCTCCATATCTCATTATCTGGTATTAATTTATGTTGTTCATGGGGAATCAATTTGTTTTTGGAAAACCTGGCTCCTAACCTACCCAGTGTACTAGTAAG
Organism: Discoglossus pictus; assembly: GCA_027410445.1. NCBI lineage: Eukaryota > Metazoa > Chordata > Amphibia > Anura > Alytidae > Discoglossus > Discoglossus pictus. The sequence continues at coordinate 23,279,209 of CM050171.1, forward strand.
CCAGCACTGCTTGGAATCAGAACTTAAGGCAGCTTCAAAACAGGGTAATGACCTTAGAGATGCTAACGTGGAAAGTGGCGGAACCAAATGTTTTATAGTTTTGACCCAGGCCCAAGCAGACAGAGTAGATTTGATCATAGGGTTAGAGTGGCGTAGTTTGATACAAGGAGAGTGAGTATCCTGTATCAAAGTATCCCAAGTGTGGGGTTTCGATTGCCAATTGTCAACAAAGATCCAGAGTGGTTGGTGTTTGCTCAAATGGGGAACTGAAATAAACGCTAATTGGGTTGCTCTCAGGTATAGCCAAAAATTCAGACAGGAAAGACCACATGGGTTTTGTGTTGATAAATTATTTTCGTCGCTATCCAAGGAGGTCTATCCTGCCAGATAAACCTAACAATTTTATTTTGCAGTTTGTCTAGTTCTTTTATGTCTACCGTGATAGGAAGGGTTCTAATTAGGTATTATATTTTTGGTAGAATATTCATTTTTACCGTGGTTATGCGCCCAGTCCAGGAAATATTACATTTTGACCATTTCTGAATGTCTTCAGTAATCTTTTTAAATAGGGGGGGGGGGGATTGGCCTGATAAAGGTCGGTCAGCCTCCCCGTGATTTTAACTAAATATTTGATACCTAAATATTTGATACCTTGTTGCGGCCAAAGAAATGTATAAATATTTTTCTACTCCAAGTGCTTCTGTCTTTTCCACATGAATTTGTAGGCCCGAAGTCAGTTACAGAAGACAGTAAAGCAGGTATGGAGGTTATGGGTTCAGTTAATGTACAGAGAAGGTCATCTGCAAATAGTGAGCATTTAAGATGATGCAGACCCACCTTGAGACCTGAAATTCTAGTATTGCATTTAATTGCTTGAGCTAAATGTTCAATGGCTAACGCAAACAGCGGAAGTAATAAGGGGCATCCCTGCCGGGTTCCTCGTTGGATATTAATATTGATGTTGTGTGTCCCGGGTAGTTTAAGATTGGCCTGCGGAAGATGATAGTAATATCTAATTAAATTAATAAACTGTCCCCCAAACCTAAACTTATCCAGCGTTGCATATAAACATTTAATATTTTTTAATGCATTTACTTATGAATATATTGATGATTAGGCCTTTACATTTTGAATGTATACCAATTAAACAGGATACTTTCAATAATTAATGAATTCATTGAATCAAAATGCTTTTCATATAATTTTACAGGTTCCTCATCTCTGCACCTGCCTAAAGACAGAGTGAGATCTGCAGGATTTGATCTGCTATAAGATCAACTTCACAGGGATATCATTTAATTATTACATTCTTTAGGAAAATAGGATTAAGTATTTTTATTTTGCATTGATGACAGTTATTGATTAACTAATTAACATATATTATTTTATTAATTAATTATTAATCAAAAAACATATAAAAAAACATAAAAAACATTATAAATACATATATGCTTAGCCATATGACAATTACACCTCATAGCTTGATTTATTGATTAATTAATTTAATCAAAACATTACAAATCCTTTTCAGGCCAATCTATAGTTTGCTCATAGCTCTTTGTGTTTTCCCTTCTTTAGGAACACATGATTACCTGTTTATGTTTTGCATTGATGACAGTTTTAGATTATTTCATTAATGTATATTAATTACTTCATAATTAATTATAAAAATATATATATATATTTTACCCTTAAAAAATATGTACAATAAAATACAACAACAATATCTTACACCTGCATTTACAATTACAGATTACAATGGCGGACAATGCAGAAGACAAGAATGAACGTAAAAGAAGAATGGCAAGGGAACAGAAGCAAAGATGGAGAGATGCACAGTCCCCTGAGACTTCGCAACGCTTAAGAGAAGAAGACCAACAGAGACTTCTACATAAAAGAAAAATTACTAAGTAAGCACAAACTGAGTGTGCTGGAGCTTCAAAGAAAAGAAAAAGTAAACAAAAAATGTTTGTAAAACATTGCCTAATGAACCAATATTTCCTCATGAAACCAATGTTCATACACATGACACCAATGTAGATATAGAAAGTTGAAGTAATATGTATGTTGAGGAAGCTCATGATACTGCTTTATTTACAGCACTAACAGTAGACACTCATTATTTTGGATTAATGGATGTGGTTTGTCAGTTTTGTGGGGACTATCATTTTCTGAAGGAAATACCAACTGATGGAGAGTTTATTAGTTCCTGTCAGAAAGGAAAGGTAAGACTTCCAGAAAGACACACATTTTCAGAATATTTACAAAGTATAATGAGTGATCCAAAATTTCCAAATTATACCAATTTAAAAAAACATTAGGTCTTATAACAGTGCATTTTCATTTGCTTCCATGGGTGTAACATTAGGAGAAAATGTCCCAGGACATGGTCCGTACTGTTTTAAAGTACAAGGGCAAATTTACCACCGGACTTCACATTTACACCCAGAAGCAGGAGAGCAAAGGAAATTTGCACAGTTATATGTCCTTGATACAATGGAAGCTGTTGAACAACACTTCCTGGAAATAAACAATGCTTACCCATAGTCTTTGAATAGCTCGATAACATTATGGCCAACAACCCATATAGTCAAGCATACAAAAAGTTAGATAAGATTGAAAAAGAACAACAGACTCATGCGCAAATAAATCAAATTGCCAATGCCAAGAGTAAATATGGTCCTCAAAAGAGATTGCCATACTGATCAAAGACGGTATAATTTACCAACAGCAAATGAGGTTGCCATAGTCTTTAAAAATGATGATGGTTAACCACCATTTCAACGTGATATTAAAATATATCCACGCAATGAAGAACAACCTTTTATAAACATAAATATAATAATTAGTAATTTGGATCCAATGACATATCCCATTTTCTTTCCAAATGGTGAGCCAGGATGGCAGCCAAACTTACAATTGCAAAGTTATCACAATAGTAAACTTTGTGTTAGAAACAATATTTCTATGCTGGAATATAAAGTGGCACAAACTGCTATTCGGGATCATTTTAATCCTATTTTATGTGGTGGGGAAGGAACTCACACAACAATGGATTATTGATTCCTATCCACAAGCCGAAGCAAATAATCTAAATTTTGTCAAATTTCAACAAAACAAGCTTTGAGTAGAACAATATTGTGGATTGATGGATTATGACACTGAATTGGCTGCAAACAGAGACATTCCTGCTAGAAGAGCAATGATTTTGACATCCTTTTTCCAAGGATCTCCTCGCAATATGCGAGAAAAGATACAATGCTATGACTATTGTGACTAAATTTGGCAAACCAGGTTTATTCATTACATTCACATGTAATCCACAATGGCCAGAGATCAAAGAAAATTTCAAACTTGGCCAAAATACTTTTGCCCGACCAGATTTGGTGGCTAGAGTATTGAAAATAAAACTAAATTATTTAATTCATGATACAACTAAAGCACACTTATTTGGGAAATGTGTGGCTTTTGTCTATACCATTGAATTTAAAAAAAGAGTCCTTCCACATGCACACATACTTTTAATCCTGCAAGAAATAGATAAATTGAATTCTACAGAGAGAGTGGATTCAGTGATTACTGCTGAACTGCCACATCCAGGAAAACATTCAAACCTTTATGAGATTGTAACTCATAGAATGATTCATGGTCCATGTGGAGATATCAGTCCAAATTCACCAAGTATGGAAAATAAAAAATGTACAAAAGAATTCCTAAAACAATTTCAAATGCAGACTTATGCAAATTGTGATGGATGTGGTAACTTGTCTTCCTTGCATGGTGGTTTATCTTCCTTTCGGGACCTCCTTGGGCAGGTCTAGGTGGGAGGGCTGGGAGTCTTTGCTTCCCTCCCACAATTGCTGGAGGAAGTGATGCATGGACAGGATGTGATGTAAATCACATCATCTCAACTAAGGGTATATAACATGAGGCCAGGCAGGAAATCGCCCTGTTGCTCCCTGTTCTTCCTTGGTGGATGTGATGGTGATGGCCTAACCATGGGTGAGATCAAGCGTGTGGGGAAGGGGATTACTATATAGGTAGATAGATTTAAAAAGGGTTGTTGCTCCGTGGGTCTGGGCTGTGTGTTTGTGATACATTTATAGTATTGTGTTGTTGCCTTTTAATAAATACCTTTTAATGTAGACGAACCTTGTGTAATATATATATATTAATTTGGTGATACACCACATTTGGCGACCACGAATTTTAGACTTCTACAAAGGTTATTTATGAGGTAATATCACATTAATAGATAGTCAGATTTATTTTTTGGGGGAAGAAAAAAAAAGTACTTTGTCTAATTATCCTCTGCATGGGAAATCAAGTGCTGATTGTGTGTGGAGTCTAGTTTTGGCCTCCATTTTAATATACAAGCTTGGGCATCTGGCCTCAATTTTGAATATTTTAGCAGGCCTAGTAGTTTTTCAGGCCTTCATTTTTATTTTATTGTAATAGACTACCAGCATAGGCCTCAATTATTATTTTTAATCCTTTATATCGTATTAGCTTATTTTGCTACATAAAACAAAGATATCATACAGGTTGTTTTTGTGGGTTTCAAATATCTGAGTTGAGTTTTGTTTTGCTTTTGACTATCAGAGTACAGGCCTAGCCCTGCATTTGAATACAATATAGTAGGCTCCATGCGGCTTCTTGTTGTATTTGAATGCTGATTTGATTCCTTTGTATCCTAGTTTGGGTCTCCATTTTAATATACAAGCTTGGGCATCAGGCCTCAATTTTGAATATATTAGCAGGCCTAGTAGTTTTTCAGGCCTTCATTTTTATTTTATTGTAATAGACTACCAGCATAGGCCTCAATTATTATTTTTAATCCTTTATATCGTATTAGCTTATTTTGCTACATAAAACAAAGATATCATACAGGTTGTTTTTGTGGGTTTCAAATATCTGAGTGAGTTTTGTTGTGCTTTTGACTATCAGAGTACAGGCCTAGCCCTGCATTTGAATACAATATAGTAGGCTCCATGCGGCTTCTTGTTGTATTTGAATGCTGATTTGATTCCTTTGTATTCTTGTTTGGGTCTCCATTTTAATATACAAGCTTGGGCATCAGGCCTCAATTTTGAATATATTAGCAGGCCTAGTAGTTTTTCAGGCCTTCATTTTTATTTTATTGTAATAGACTACCAGCATAGGCCTCAATTATTATTTTTAATCCTTTATATCGTATTAGCTTATTTTGCTACATAAAACAAAGATATCATGCAGGTTGTTTTTGTGGGTTTCAAATATCTGAGTGAGTTTTGTTGTGCTTTTGACTATCAGAGTACAGGCCTAGCCCTGCATTTGAATACAATATAGTAGGCTCCATGCGGCTTCTTGTTGTATTTGAATGCTCATTTGATTCCTTTGTATTCTTGTTTGGGTCTCCATTTTAATATACAAGCTTGGGCATCAGGCCTCAATTTTGAATATATTAGCAGGCCTAGTAGTTTTTCAGGCCTTCATTTTTATTTTATTGTAATAGACTACCAGCATAGGCCTCAATTATTATTTTTAATCCTTTATATCGTATTAGCTTATTTTGCTACATAAAACAAAGATATCATACAGGTTGTTTTTGTGGGTTTCAAATATCTGAGTTGAGTTTTGTTGTGCTTTTGACTATCAGAGTACAGGCCTAGCCCTGCATTTGAATACAATATAGTAGGCTCCATGCGGCTTCTTGTTGTATTTGAATGCTGATTTGATTCCTTTGTATCCTAGTTTGGGTCTCCATTTTAATATACAAGCTTGGGCATTAGGCCACAATTAGTTTTGTTGTGTGTTTCAAATACCTGAGTTTGTTAATACTATTATTTTTGTTTTGTTTTTGTTTTTTGTTTTTTTTTAAAAAGAAAGAAAAAAAAAATTTTTTTTCTTCTTTCTTTTTCTTTCTCTAATCCTTTATCATAGTACAGGCCTGGAGAAAAATAAATAAATAAACCATTTTAAATCTTATATATATATTATTTCAGGCTTGCATTTTAATACACTATAGGCTTCCATACCTTATACTTTTTGGGTGTCTTGCATATCCTAGTTCAGGTATATCTCCTACCCTGCAGGCCTTGCTATTATATTTTAAGTTAATTAGCAAGTATTATCTTCACCATACTAAGGTAAGTATAATTTGCATTGAGGGTACTAGTCTATTTTTCTACATATTACACCTGGCCTACTGAATAGTCATCAACTATTGTTGGCTACTCAGAAGCATGCTACTTTAGTCGCAAATTCATTTGGATTCTTACTTGGGTGAGTAAAAGAGTAGGAATGTCTTTTCAAGGGGCCAAATACTTTCCCACAGAAGTGCGTGAGTACTTTAGGAAACATATTCAAAAACATGATGGTCCATATGAGCTTCCAGAGCCAGCAAACCCAGACAGTGAAAAAGAGGAGAGATTAATGGATGTTCTAACACAAATTGTAAATAACAAAAAGTATAGAACAAAGAAAAGAAAATGTTTGGTCACACAAGCTGTTGTAGCCACAATAGGAGGCCTAATAGACTTAGTTGTAGAATTACGGCAGCATAATTTGGAAACAACAAATAAAATGGAGGAAGCAATGGACAAAAGGGATTGTTTAAAAATTGCCGCTTTGAGAACAACTGCAATTGTTGGGGAACTAGAAAGGGAGTTAAGGGAAATAGAAGAGCAGAGGGATGCTTATGGAGTAAAAATAACAGAACTTCAAAACATAATAATGGACTATAAAAATAAAACAAAGTTAGAAGGGATAAAAGGAGTCAGAGACATTGCCAAAATATATCCAGATCTGGATATGTTCATGGCACAAAATAAAGAACCAGTGCTGAAAATGAACCAAGATAGAAAAGAGTTCTTATGTTATTCTGTTCCACAAGTACCATACCACAAGCACCAGTTATTGTTTCAGAATTATTTAATGCAAGGCAAACACCTACAGGATTTTCTATGCAGACTCGACCGATGTCTATGGCAGATAAACACAATTTCCAGAAATGGTGAGGAAGTATGCCAACTAACAACTTTAATACGTTTACACATTGGTTTATGAGGGGAGCAGATAGAGCTAAAAAAGGAGGTCTTAACTTAGAGGAATGGACAGAACTGTTAGAATACGCTATGGGTCCTTTGGCTTGTAGACTATTGGGATTTAATAACAGTGTGTCTGATCAGGCAGGAAGAATTGCTGCAACTAATTTCTATCTACTTAGCATAGAGAAATAAATAGCAAATATTACCATGAGGCCAACAGATGGTCCTAGAGAGGTAGCTCAAAGGATATTTTTTTGGTATACTCTACGACAACCTCAACAGCCTCTAGTGCTGGGCTCACCAGAACATATAGCAAAAGTAATGGAAGCCCTTCCCGGGGAGTGTCAAGAATTTGTCAGGCTTTTTGATCCAACACCAACAGACTTGGAAATGGTACTAACTAGAGCTGATAAGTGGTGGATCAAGCATCCTTTCACAGAACAGGCCTGCTCTGTTTCAGCTGTAAGAACATTTAAGGTCGAGTCTGGTAGAGATATAGATGGTAAATGGAGAAACCAGACGTGGGATGTACCCCAGAACAAGAAGGATGATCAAAACTGGAGACCAAAACAGAACTTTGACAAAAGATGGAGAGATCCACCTAGGGACTATAGGAATAGGGATGGCAGCAACTGGAGGGCTAATCAGGAGGGAGAGAGAAACGGTAACATGGGCTATTGGGAACTCAGGAGACAGAAGGATAGGATAGAAGAGGAAAATCACATACTTAAAAACAAGGTAGCTGAGTCAGAGAGGAAATTGAAGGAAAATGAAGCAAAAATGCAATATAGTGTTATGAAAGAGGGACAGAGTAGAAGTGAGTCACAATGACAAATCCTAACCCCTGCGCCTCAGCATCTCCTTCACTCAGCTAATTTAACCATGGATGAGGCAGGTCGGCCTACCATTTATACAGTCATCGCAAGGGTAGGGAAAAATATGTTGGTAGATACAGGAGCAGCAGTTACAATGACCAACAGGGTCAAAAATGGGGATTCTTCAGTAAGTATTATGGGAGTTACTGGGAATCCAAAGGAGGTTAGAGCAGGTCCAATTGATGTAGCAGTTGGAGGAAAAACAATACAAGTAGAAGCAATAGTGGTTGGCGAGAGGAAATATTGGGAATAGCAGCTTTAAAAAAAGGAAATTTCATTGTAGATCTTGCCAATTTTTGTTTGTGGAAGACAGAAAAGGTGAATCAGGTAAGTACAGAGTTGACAAAAGGGGTTGTGCTCCCAATGGCATATATTGTCTCTCCGATAAAAAGTCTGGAAAAAAACAAACTGAAACTAGACGGACAACCAGAATGGCTGCAGAAGCTAATCCAAGACATACCTGTTTGGGCTACAGATAAATTAGACTGTGGAAGAATGAAAGGAATGGTCTTGTTGGAAGGAGGAGACCCACAATGGCAAAAGCAATATCCAGTCCCAAGAGAATCAGTGGCATCAATCACCGAGATGATAGAAATGCTGGAGAGACGTGGAATAATTAAATCTGGAAATGGGTATGCATGTAACTCACCAAGTTGGCCTGTGAGAAAAGCTGTGTTAAAAGGGAATGATGATGAAAAAGCAGCCTCATCATGGAGACTTACCATTGATTACAGGGCCGTGAACAAACTTGCAAAAATATATTTTTTATTTTTTTGTTTGTGTATGTATATGTTTCTAATGATGGAATCGAGGGTTCCCACAGAGCAAGGCTGTATAAGAATGAAGATGCGTGTCAACAGAAGATTGTGGTGGATCCTTGTTACAGGATGGATAAGTATAAGCTGTATCATAGTAGGAATGGGGAGACAGGCAATAAGGCCAGAAGATACCGCAAATAAGGGAGAGAGTTTGAAAAGATTGGAGTTACATTACGTTCAAGAGATAGATTTATTTGGCCCAGGGAATTGGAAGTAAAAGAGGGTGGAGGGTTACAAGTAAACATTATTTTGCCACATAATAGTACCAGGGGATTAGCTCTTAGAGCTCCAATAAAAAGTATAGAGGGACATAACTGGGAATGGGTTATAAGATATGGACAGATAATGAATACAGGAAACTTTAAAGGAAGGACTAAAATAACAACAAAGGTACAAGGGAGGTTTACAAATACTACAGTAGTAGTGAGTAACTTAACATTAGAAGAAGGTGGAGAATGGGACGCTGCAGTTATAGCTGCCCAGCCTGACCTAGAGGAATTCTGCAATTTTGATACTGGAAAGGGGTGTGTTCTAACAATAGATGAAGTATTTGTCTCTGTAAAGGAGCTGCAACGTTGTAAAGATCAGAAGAAGGTACCATGGCCAATAGGCGGATTGGTGGTGGTACCAACACATGAAACAGTTGTGCAAGGGGTTGGGTGGACTTACTACCCAATAATTCTACATTTTAATGATTTTTCTATTCCTCCAAAGTGCCTGGAATCACAGCGGCAGTGGTTTAAGCAAAATATACAAGAGACCATCATTGAGTGGACCGGAGCAGGGAGTCGAGAAAAACGGGACACACTTGCAGCCCTTTTAGGAGGAGTCGGAACTGGATTGGGAGTATGGAATTCAGCAGACATCATTGGACTGAACAGCTGGATAAACTCCCTTACTGATGGCATGGGACATGCTATGAAAATAGGTGGAGTAGCTGACTCCCTTATAGTGAGTAGACTGACAGACAATGTGGATGACATACACACCATTGCCAACAACCTGCATCTAGTTGAGGAAAATATTGCTTCCATTGCTAACAGCATTAAGAATGAAATAGTGGGAACTGCCATTTTCTGTTTTATGATTGGAGGAAAGCTGTTGGCAGATTTAAAGGAAACTATTAAAGACATCCAGGAAAACAAGTGGCAAGACAAATCAATGCAACAAGGATTATCACGTCATTGAAAAGAAAAGGAGTGGACATCACTGAGGACAATCTTAAATACAGCTATATTGAAGGCCCAGATCAATGGATGCCACATGGACTACAATCTGGGACAATAGGACTAATCCTGGCAATTCCCCGTTGGGAGGGGCAGGCAGAGCAACTGAACTTTATACATAGCATTGGCATGTTAAGTGACAAGCAACACTTCCCATCAAAAAGACTGGCCACTATTACAGGATTGGAGATGGATGACAGCTGTTGCAGGAAATCTCAACACCGATGGCTGTGCAGTTGTGTTTGGGAGAAAGGAGCTGAGGAGGATGGCTGGGTGCAGTTGATAAAAGAAAACCTGGTGCAAGAGGTGATCCGCATAGGGGACATTGCATGCTTTATCGGCCACTCTGAATATAGGACAGTTGATGAAATATGTTTGGTGGAAGAAGGGTCTTGTATCATGGTTACCACTACTATACATGTAGGAACTCATACACTATTTCCATCAAGAAACCTTACCACTGAAATAATCAATTTTACTGCAAATGCAGATTGGACAAATTTGACAATGAAGCTTTTTCCCCCAATTCCAAAGCTTACCTTGGAACTTCATGAGTTAGTAAAACGTACCAAACAACAACTACACCCCATCAGCTTACTGCTGGAACAACAGAAAAAGGAAATAGAAATTACTACAAAAAATGTTGAGCATCCCTGGTGGGGAATTCTTACCAATGCAGAGACACATCCAGTCCTACGAACACTGTCGCTGGTACTCATGTTCATTCAAGTATTAACGACAATTATAATAATATACTTTTGTGTGGCAATGAAACAAATGAGGAAGAAACTTGCAAGGAGGATATATAATAATGTTTTGTCTTTTTCCTCTTCTTTCTCTCTCTCATACATTCTTCAATAAAGTTTTACATTGCACATACATAAACATTTATCACACACTCTCACCTAAATTCTATAAGTTCTGTTTTTGTGTAATATGTGGATTGACAGCCATAGGAAAGTACAGGAGTACTTATGTCGCTGAGGGAACTATTCCGGAGGGACGGTGGGTTGAATTTCTCCTGTATATCAGGTTTTTGCTCCCACTAGGTTCTCCTGTACTAGAGGGATAACTAGAAAACTGAGCAACATAGAAGAAGAAAAAGTGAGGGAATGTGGTAACTTGTCTTCCTTGCATGGTGGTTTATCTTCCTTTTGGGACCTCCTTGGGCAGGTCTAGGTGGGAGGGCTGGGAGTCTTTGCTTCCCTCCCACAATTGCTGGAGGAAGTGATGCATGGACAGGATGTGATGTAAATCACATCATCTCAACTAAGGGTATATAACATGAGGCCAGGCAGGAAATCGCCCTGTTGCTCCCTGTTCTTCCTTGGTGGATGTGATGGTGATGGCCTAACCGTGGGTGAGATCAAGCGTGTGGGGAAGGGGATTACTATATAGGTAGATAGATTTAAAAAGGGTTGTTGCTCCGTGGGTCTGGGCTGTGTGTTTGTGATACATTTATAGTATTGTGTTGTTGCCTTTTCATAAATACCTTTTAATGTAGACGAACCTTGTGTAATATATATATATTAATTTGGTTAATTAACTATTATCGGTGGCCAAAAGGTCGATAATAGATATGTGGTTCCATACAATCCACATTTGCTGATGAAGTACAATGCACACATATGTGTGGAAGTTTGCACTTCTATCAAATCCATCAAATATGTGTATAAATATATATACAAAGCATATGATGCAGCAACTGTTGTTGTGCACGGTGCACAAAATGAACAAGACAATCCAGTTTTACATGATGAACTTTCATCTTATTTAGATGCTCGCTATGTAAGTGCTCCAGAAGCAATGTGGCGTCTTCTCAAATTTGAGATGCATGATCGGTCACATGCTGTGTATTGATTAGCTGTACATTTGCCACAAAGTCAGTTTGTTTGCTTTACTGCAGGTAATGAAAGAAATACTTTAGCACAAGGTGAACATAGAGCAACAACACTTACTGCTTGGTTTCAATTAAATTGCCAGGACACTGAGGCCAGACAATTTTTATACATTGACATTCCCCAGCACTATGTATTCGTAAATGGACAATGGCGACAAAGAAAAAAAGATAATCATAAAATTATCCCATGAATTTATACAGTTAGCACAAGAGACATTGAACGTTTCAGCTTAAGATTACTTCTTTTACATGTTCCCGGTGCACAAAGTTACGCACAGTGAATGACATAGTTTATGATACTTTGCAATTAGCTGCAAGACATCAAAACTTCCTGGCAGATGATATGGAATAAGGGAGATGTCTAGAAGAAGCAGCACTATGTCAAATGCCAAAGCAAATGAGAGAACAATTTGCTTTCATTTACATCTTTTGCAATGTACCTGATACATTGGCTTTGTGGGAAACATTTAAATTACATATGTGTGAAGACTTATTGAAATGTTACAATGAGACCATTGTGCTTTTAAAAGCATTAATGGAAATTCAGGAAATCTTTCTTTGTCATGGATAAAATTGTGCAAATTGTAATCTGCCTGATCCAGGATTTATAGATGAAATTAACTTTGGGGAGTACGACACTGAGATTGAATACCAAAAAACACAAGAACAAATTGCAAAGAGCGTTATTTCTATTTAGATGGCCCTGGTGGATCAGGAAAATGTATCTATATAATGTATTGATGAGTTGCATTCGAGCGCAGGGTCAAATAGCACTGCCATTTGCAACAACTGGAATTGCTGCAGTTTTTTTGGTAGATGGTGGCAGAACTGTGCATAGTGGATTTAAACTGCCAGTTCCCGTTCTAGAAACATGGGTAATGATTTGCCATTTGGTGGAAAGGTGATGTTGTTAGGAGGAGATTTTAGGCAAACATTACCTGTGGTGACACATGGCAATAGGACTGACATCGTCGAAACGTGTATAAAGAGAAGTAAACTGGGGAAAATATTTACATACTCAGATATTGTAAGCAAAGTCATATTGACATAAAAAAAAATATAATATATATATATAATAACAAAATTTTAAAATTAATCAATGCACCCCAAAAAAATGATTACAGTGCAGATTCCGTTCTGGCTGAAGACAAAGACAGTGAATCTAACTTTACTATGGATTTTATTTATTATTTAACTCCCTCTGGAATGCCACCACATATTTTGCAACTTAAAAAAGGGAAAATTGTCACGCTACTGAGAAATATAAATCTCTAAAAAAAGGACTTTGTAATGGGATCAGATTAATTGTGAAGGATTTAAAAGATCATTTTATAAATGCATAAATTATGAATGGTATCCATAAAGGTGAACCAGTTCTTATACCAATAATTGAATTCGCTCCAAGTGGTTTGCCTTTTTTTCTTCAAAGGAGACAATTTCCCATTATCATGGCATTTTCCATGACCATTAATAAATCCCAAGGACAAACCTTTAAGTTTGTGGGTATTTTTTTAAAGGAACCTGTCTTTGCACATGGACAACTCTATGTTGCATTTTCAAGATGCAACAATCCAGAGGAAATTAAAGTTCATATTGAAGAAAACACAAGTCAGGATGATTTATTGGAGGATAGATGCATTTTTAGCAAAAACATTGTGTACTATGAGTGTCATGAATCACCCTGGGGCCATTTTGTGACTGGCAGCAGTGGCCATTTTGGCCTGGATTATCTTACACATGCTGGTGCCATGTGGAAGAACAAAAGATTTGGGCACAAAGTTACTGCTTGTAAATGGTATGAATAGGGGGTTCCACTGTCACCATTAAATAAAGTCAGCATTACTGCATAAAATGGATTGACGACTGAAGTACTGCCTCAACTCATAACATGTGGGTTATAACATGTTGTAGTGGTAATATCTGTAAATATATTGTATTGGAATGTGGGAGCCATGTTGTGTGCATCATCCATATTGACTGCATATGTAACCTGAGTTGATCACCCATCTGCCTTCCAGCTATCACCTAAAGTAAACACTTGAAGTAATAGCAAGGCCAGAACAAAGGGGTCTATACAGACATAGAGGCACCAAAACCCCAGGGGGTCTACAGGTATTCTCACTCAGAGAGTCAGAGCAAAGTCCAGAGGACAGGTAGATGTTTCTCCCTTGAGAGCCAGGCAGCAAATGACTCTGTTAGCCACACCTAGTGGGCGTCCCAGGGGAGGGGTCTGGAAGTTCCCAGAGCTTACCTCTAGTCCATTGGCTAGAGGTAATAAAGTTACTGTGGAGATTACTGCATTGGCCAAGAGGAAGATAAGGGTTGGACAAAGGGGTAGCCACTCCCTGTACTGGTTTTGTGAGTTGTTTAAATACTTGTGAAAAAATAAAGAAGTTGTTCATAATTTTCATCAAGACTTTGTGTGCAGATGTATTATTTACCCGGGGACTTATGCTTGCAGTAAGATTCGTCAGACTTACTGTCAATATTGCTCAGTCTAAACCAAGGGCTGAGACATGATGTTCCTGTACTCAAAGCTACTCCAAGGTCCAGAGTAACCCAAATCAAGTCAGCAGACCCCAGCCAGAGAGTGGGTCGTGATAATGAGGTTCTGTAAACATAGAGAACAGTGGTTTTATTACGAGGACAACATTTCATGTCACTCGGACTCATTTTAGAGGACCACTATTTCCGTAAGAAACTTTATAAAATGGCCAAAAAATGTAGAGAACAGTGGTTTTACTTCCAGGACAAACTTTTATGTCACTGGGACTCTTCTTAGAGGACCACGATTTCACATAGGAAACTGTATGTGCCATTTTCACGGACTACAAAAATAACAACAAAAAGTTCAAAACAAAAACAACAACAATAAACAGTGGTTATATTCCATAGACAAAATTACAAGTCTGCTGGACTCTTTTTAAGGGAACCACTTGGACATACAAAAAAAAATGCAATGTCTTCATATATAACAACATTAAAAAAGGAACACTTCTCTTATATCAAAGAAAAAAATCACAAAATATACCACAACAAACATAGAGAGCAGTGGTTTTAGTTCGAGGACGAAGTCTACAATATGTATTCATCAAAACTTCATCCATTGTTATATTATTCTTGCATACATGAGAATTAAAATAGTTAATATTGTTCAAAAGTTATGGTTTACCTGTTGGTGAAATACAAGTTAAAGGTTAAAAAAATTATTATAAATGTTGTACTTCTTTGTAGATAACAAAAAGGTTAAGAGTGTCAGAGACGTACATTGTGTGGTAAACAGCTTTCCCAACATTAAAATGTTATTGTTCCGTCAATTTTGACGAGCAAGTCGCTAGTTATATAATAATTTTCAATAAGAACCATTATTATAAAGGCTTTTTGCGTTTTATTATTAATAAGAATAATAATATTAATCTATTATATTTTGGGTAAGAGAAGATAGTTATCAATTAGGAATGTAGTACTGTATATCACTTACTTAATTTAAGCAAAGAGGGATATCATTTTACACATGAATCAAATCTGCAGCATACTGAAGCAGAGCATGATCCCCTCCCTTTAGAAACTAAGCCGCAGGGCAGTATTCCAACATGATAACGCCCCCAAACACACCTCCAAGACAACCACTGCCTTGCTAAAGAAGCTGAAGGTAAAGGTGATGGACTGGCCAAGCATGTCTCTAGACCTAAACCCTACTGAACATCTGTGGGCCATCCTCAAATGGAAGGTGGGGGAACGCAAGGTCTCTAACATCCACCAGCTCCGTGATGTCATCATGGAGGAGTGGAAGAGGACTCCAGAGGCAACCTGTGAAGCTCTGGTCAACTCCATGCCCATGAGGGTTAAGGCAGTGCTGAAAAATAATGGTGGCCACACAAAATATTGACACTTTGGGCCCAATGAGGACATTTCCGCTTAGGGGTGTACTCACTTTTGTTGCCAACGTTTTAGAGACAGTAATGGCTGTGTGTTGAGTTATTTTGAGGGGACAGCAAATTTACACTGTTATACGGGCTGTACACTTACTACTTTACATTGTAGCAGAGGGTCATTTCTTCAGTGTTGTCACATTAAAATAAAATAATAATAATAAAATATTTACAAAACTGTGAGGGGTGGACTCACTTTTGTGATATACTATATATGTGCCCCAAACAGTGCATTCACATGCTTCATTTTTCTGGTTTACCTTTCCATACAGTTTTTTACCCTTAAACAAACATAACTTAACATTTTTGATACTTCTAATTGCCCCATGTGGGCTAGGAACTTCGATTAAGTATACAGCTGTCAGAAACCTCCTTTCAGTGTTTGGGCACAGAAGGAGTTTGTCAGGGTATTGTGAACACTGGAGACAGAGTGTCTGGACGATGGTCCAGGTTCTACCCTGAGTGGATCTGGCGTAGACAGGCTTATGTCTCTGGGAGAGGTACTTCCTATAGTCAGGGAAACTAGTAGAGAGTAGTGTGCTGGTTAGTGGGCCAGGGTGCCTTGTAAGCGGGGAGGAGATACCCCTGTGACCGATGCCGTTGGTGGTCAGATATAGTTACATAGTTACATAGTATTTAAGGTTGAAAAAAGACTTTCAGTCCATCAAGTTCAACCTTTTAAGATCTCCTCTGATCTGCAATATGCAGATTAACTATCAACTAATTAGTTGTTATTTAATTATTAATTAATTATTTAATTATTTATTTGTATTTTTTTAATTATTAATTAATCCAGAGGAAGGCAAACAGAAAAAAAAACAAGTGAGACTTAGCCAATCGTCTCAAAGGGAAATAAAAAATAAAAAAAATGAATTCCTTCCTGACCCCAGACACTGGCGATCGGATTTCTCTCAGGATCAATACTGTCTCTCTAATTATCCATGATAACCCTGAATTCCCTTTTTAATTAGAAATAAATCCAGTCAGTTATTCAGCTGGAGAGGAGTGGCTAGAAGAGTAAGGGGGATATATTCACTTTTAGGGACAGACCAGGACTTACATAACATTTCTAACAATTTGAGCTCCCTGTAACAGGGGCGGAGGTCAAGTATATACCAAATAGTGGCTAACCGTGAGACAATGGACCAAATGGGTATCACTTGCAAAGTACTTGACACAGCTTGACTTTTGTCTAGTGAAACAAAGTGTCCCAATTGTTGTCTGTCACAATTGTTATCTGTATTTGTATGGCTTTTATGTAATGTATACTCCTTGGAATACATGATACACATGAAACAACTGTCAATAAAATAGTACAATTGACCCTATTGGCTAATTCTCAAAGTAACACACACTTAAAAATACTCTGAAAATTACCACATATTCTATTAGCTACTCGCATTCCAATTACGAGTCCCCTGGCCACAATCACAACTGGCCAGCCAAAGCCGCAAAACCAGCCTTAGAACTCTATTGGTTTTGGCACAGGTCAAGATTTAAGAGTATTAAATAATTAAAGTTACACAAAATCAATATTCTATCAGACTTGTAGCTCTAGCTCGCCAATTAAGTCTGATAAAATATATCAAGTTTCTGTCAAAAATTTTACGAGTGCTGAATAGGACTCGCAAGGGCTTTTTCAAACACTTATCACCACTGCAACAGCAATTAAATACACACTAATGTGTGTTTAATTGTTAAAAGCATGGGAAGGCATATAAATACATTAGAATTAATTAAACAACAGTCTCAAACCCACAAATATGCAATAAAATGAAAATATGTTTTTTAGTGTGAAATGGATCCCAAGACTTAGGGGGTTAATACAGATCATGGAAACCGCATGGACTAGAATAGTTGCTTTAATTAATTTTATTGATTTCTACATTGCTGGATTGCAAGTCCGATCGCTAAATTTACTTGTCAAAACTAATTAATATGTTGTCTCTGGGTGAAGTTTAAGTATAAAATCCATGCTTTACTGATGTCACGATGACTGTCTAATTTACTATTGGCTGTGTCTAAGAAGTATTTCGAGCGTTTAAGAAGTAAATTATGGGCTTGCTCAAATATTGTCAGATCATATTATCAAGCCCCTAAAATCAGATTTAAAAAGTCAGCCTTGAGTCGGAATTTGCAAGCTCAATAAAATTAATCTAAATATTTATTTTAAAAAAAAACACAGCCAAATTTGTGAGTTTGAGGCGTTTTCAAGCAGCTAATAGAATATGGCCCATAATCAGGAGCAAAATTAAATAAATCAAACATTATCACATGTCCAAATGATTGACAGCATGCAGATGTGATCTTATAATGTCTGCCCAGGAGGAGCTTCTTCCAAAAACACATTGATCAATCACAATTTGTCAATCAGGCAATTGCTGTCTATATATTGTGCACAAACGTTCACTTCATTGTATTTGTGTTCAAACACACTTATGGAATAATCAAAACATGATCCACATAAAACAAACTGTCACAGAACTTATAGAAACATATAACACATAACTTTAGCAAATAATGTGAGTGCACAAAAAATAATTAATAAGAGGTTTTGCTGCTTCCAGAAGATCTGTAATGGAAGGGGAGGTGGGAATGTCTTCTTCTCAATGCTGCCGGCTGAATGTTACAGAAATGGAAGATAATTCCCATTTAAAGGAATATCCTCAATATATTTACAACATTTTTTTTATACCAGTTGGACTTAATACATATATTAAAGTAAATAATAAAACAAGTATAAAAACAATAATCTATTTATAATCTCACTACGGATCAGAATTCACAAGTTCCTTCAAATACCTACTCTCTGCTTTTATCACATACCATTTCTTTCTTAAAGGTATATTCAAGTGAGCTGGATTATGAATGCATCCGATAGAGGAGAATTAGTAGTGTATGAAAACGTGTTATATAGAAAAGTTCAGTTTACTTACAAAGTTATTTGCACAAAAGTCAAATCCAGCTGTTCACACAGGAAATACAGCAGAGTACATATTTTGACCTTTCTGGTACAGAGCACAGGAAGTAACTGTTGCAGTTCTTGTACTGAGCACATGCCAGAAGTCACTGCATACAATGCATTAGCCTGATTCTGAATTTGTATGTTATGCTAATTGAGGTGGGATTTTCTAGGGACATACATGGTCAAATGCAAATGCCAAAAAACATAGGAAATTTTGCTAACTTCAAGGTCAGCTAACTAATGTTTATTTTGGGATATTTTCATGCAAAAAATGTTTTCATACACTGCTAATTCTCCTCTAGCAGATGCATTTATAATCCAGCTCACTCATGTATCCCTTTAAAGTCATACACAGACCCTCACTGTACAGAGATACAAGTGCAGTGACTGCTATTTCCTTTTCAGCAATTCTACTACATTGACACTTATTTTGCAATCCCCTGTTACCTAATTACTTAAATGTCTAAATGAATAGGGAGACAAAAGAAAATAAACTACTGTACAATCACAAAAGAAAAAATAAAGCACAAACCAGCAGGACTGGAAGATAACAATACACTTTAATCTGACACTGCAGTCATATAACACATTCAGACTTACACAATAGACAAATACATGGGGTACTGAAATAGCAGTGTTATTAAATTAGATCTAAAAAAAAAACTTTTGCAACACAAGAGTTAGTTCATAGAAATGTAGTACAGTCAAGCTGGAGTTAGGGCCACATTCAATTTGAAGCCCGCAACTCGATCGCAGACAGCTGAATGTCTGCGAGTGTGTTGCGGGCCCCAGTTCGTCTCAGATTGCGATGCTATTCAATTGCTTAACCCCGCAAGTTACAGGCCCGAGGCCACAATCGTAAACCATGAACTGTTTCGGAACAGTTCAGGGCGGGAACATGATCAATTCAGCAAAGCCCGTAACCGCTCATTTCGAATCAGCCAATAGAAAATGAGACTGTCATAAATACGGCAGGAAAACATGGAGGTTACGTATCAATCAATTAGGTTCGGATGTCCGATATGAGATTAGACTTGCAAATCCCACAAATAAATTATGAAAATGAATGCCAATACTGTTCTAGTCCATGTGGGTGGCCTCATATGTATTAACTCGTTGATACCCAAGATCGATTTAACCCCCGAAATGAAACATAACATTTATTTAAATTTTCTGCCGATTTGCGGACTTGAGATTGTTGTGCAATTTATTCTAATCCCTTTCATCGCTTTCCCTGTTTTTTTACAGTGCAGTATTGATGTTTTATTTGCATTTACAGTGGAACGAATTGGTGTTTAACCCCCTTGCGGGTCCTCTCTAGTACTCGTAGGATTTTCTCCTTCATTTGCTGTTTACGAGTGTGACAACATTTGTGAGAGATCAAAGGCTTCTGGAAGGCTGTAAGTTAGGAGTTTAACCCTCACAATATTTTCAAGCCAGTAACTCGGAAGCCGATCGGAGCCCACAATAATATGCCAATTGAATAGCAAATTAGCTTGCAAGCTCACTTACGGGCTTCCGGATCTCAAATTCGCTTAATTGAATGGGGCTCTATGTTTGTAAAATGCATTATCAACTCTACATCTATATCTCTCTCCTCACTCAGACAGTCATACAAGGTGCCTCTCAGAGTACAAACAAGCACTTTAAAAAAAAAATGACTCAACTATACTCAACTACGGGGGATTTAGACACTAACAGCCTCCCATGCTATGGTAGAACTCACGCCTTCAGCTGGTAATATCGAGTCCTGAGAGCTTAATCTCCAACTCTCTATATCAATATCTCTATATCAATCTACTTTCACAGTAGATTTAGACTTATCTAAACCTATTTTCCTAATTTCTTTAATCTGCAGCCCTATCTTTATGATTTAGCACAAAAAAAGCATTACCACACTCTCTGTCTAATTCTAAACATTGACCCTCGCTCCTACTAATCTCAACCGTGCATCTAGGATAAAAATAGAACGTACCTCGCTTGAGTACAAATTTGTTGGGAGCACTGAAGCCAAGGGGGGTACAAGACATAACTCTCTCAGACCAAACAGCCCCCCCCCCCCCGAGCTGTTGGTACTGTCGGTGCCGAGGGTGTTTTAGAAAAGATTTTGCCTCCCCGTATGGGTCACCAAAATGTTAGGGGGGAAATATCCCCTTCTCAATGCCTCTTCCATATCCGAAACTCAATCAAGGAATGAAACTAGATGGTCAATCAAGTTTCTTAAGTCAGGCTTTGAGAGCACCCCATATAACAAAGAAAGTTATAATAGGTTCCTTAGCAGGCAGGTATAAAGTTACATACACTTATACACAGGGTTGGCTCTTAGGACTGACAATAAGAAATGGGGAAGACATGATAAAATAATTTCCCCGGCCTCCTTGCTGTGCTAGTCTTTGGCTGTCACAGAAAAATAACTTAGAAACATTGTGCAAAATGGATGCTATGCCTACTGTGCTAGTCATGGATATAGGATATAAATAAGTGGATACAAGCAAGTGAATGGTGCAATAATAAGATATAGTGTATAGAGGAGCTACAAAATATTTTTTTCCTACACCCTCCATGGCAACTACCATTAACCCTATACCATGGTATACTTAACTATAACTATTGGGGTACTCTTTAACCCCCAGGGCACTTAACAGTAACGGTTGTGCCATGTGGGTCCTTTGTTATATTCTGAAAACAGAATATCCATTTTCAAGTATAATTCTACAACAGAAAATATTTAGGAATATCATACCTAAAATAACAAATGATGTGCCCCTTAATGGCGAGTCCACCTATTTGATCCAGTCAGCCCTGCATATAACGTACTTCCATCTGCATATGGTAAATGTCCTGCTCTGGACAATTCTTGCTTTGTGTTGAAAGGCTCTCTCTTTTAATTCAGTTTTAATGTGATTTTTCTATTGAGTAAATGCCTCTTTAATTACATCGCGCTTTAATTATTCCTTTTCAAAAGGACTCATCTTATGAAAGTGAGAAGGGCCAAAGGAGCGTTCCAGATTAGACATTTGCATGTGTATAAGAGGTTATTTATTCATTCTGAGAAGCATAATTAACCATACAGGCTTTGTGGTTAAACTCGTGTTTCCATAGATCTGCAAGCAATTTCTAATAATACTTTTGTAGAATTTGTAGCCTATGGGACTCAAAGAGCTTTACTTAATAGAGGAAACAATTAATATGAATAAAGAAACAAATAAATAATTATATATACTGTTTGACATGAAGAATGAAGTGTGAAAACAACTGAGAATTGAACAGATGGCAGTCAATCAAATACTAACATTTTTGTTTATTCTTATTTTACAATCTAGGAGGTAATAGGGGTGGTAAAGACATGAGGCAAGGGGACAGCGGAGGAAGAGGTGCGTGATAAGCAGAACAGAGAGCCTTATCAGTAGTGGAGTATAAACAAATATTTATAATATACTATTTTTAAGATCAACACTTGGGTTTTAGAATGGAACGTAACAATATTACAGCCTCTAATATATCACATATAAAGTTGTGAGCATACAAGCCGTTGCTCACGCTTTCGAGCAGCAAGCCTGCGGCCCACGCAAAGCGAGGGTCGCGGTTGCTGGCAAGGAGCGTCTTCGTCGCTCCTTGTCAGCAACTGAGGCCCTTGCAAAATTTACGAGGGTCGCAGTTGTTGGCAAGGAGAGCCTTCGGGGAGGGCAGGTGGCGGTACGACAAGGAGTTTCGGCAATACATGGCGCCAAGACCGGCCATGGCGTGGATCGACAAGGCAGTAGCCTATTGGCTGAACATAATGACCCCGATGCGGCCATGCCGTCCTTTCGCAGGAACGAGAACGTGGCAAGGAACCTTGCCACGTCGGGTGCCCCCGGCCACAGGATTTGCCGCTCTTTCAGCGATGGCAGCACTCCTGTTTGGGCTGCGGCGGGGATCACCCATTACCCAAGTGCAGCAGGACCAAGAGCGGGGGAGTCCTCTCCAAAGAGGCAGGACTCCTATCCGGCTGGCCGCAAGAACGCTACGGTAGACTGCCGGGAAAGGCAAGAGCAGCTGAGGGAGGATTTTCAGGATCGTTTTGAGATCCTTGTCCATCCGCTTCGCGTCCCAAAAATTTGAAGTCAGTTAGTGAGTTCCCTTGGTGGCCTCGGAAAAGAACCGGGCGGAAGTGGGGCTCGGGAGGATGGCGGATCCATTCTCATTTCCCCCAATCCAAGACTTGGTAATTTCTCCATTGGGAATAGTGCCAAAAAAGAGTATGGAAAATGTTGTCTAATTCAGCACCTGTCCCACTCTCGGGGTGGCTCGGTCAACGACAGGAATTGGTAAAGAATGCTCCACCATGTCCTATGCGTCTTTTGACCGCGCCACGGGGCTTGTCAAGGCAGTTGGCCTCGGCACCAAGATGGCAAAGGTGGATATTGAGTCGGCTTTCCGTTTGCTTCCCGTTCATCCCCGTAGCCATCGGCTTCTGGGGTGTTTCCTTGAGGAAAAGTACTAAGTGGATCTTTGCTTGCCCATGGTATTTTGAGACATTAAGCACTTTCCTTCAGTGGGTGGCCCGAACAATGTCGGGTTACCACAGCATCACCCATTATCTCAACAATTTTCTCTTCGTGGGGCAGTGATACGTGTGGTTTTATTCTCAAGACGTTTGTGGGTGTATGTCAGACCTTCGGGGTTCCATTGGCGCACAAGAAGACGGAGGGTCCCACCACCGGATTGTCATTCCTAGGCATAAGGATTGACTCGGGCTGTATACAGCGGCGGGATTAGAAGGATTCGGCGCTTACCGGGGAGGTTCATGGTTAGCGGGGCATGGTCTGAGTCATGGGTTTCTGGGTGCCTCACATCGAACTCAGCCTTTCAAGAGTTATTCCCTATGGTAGCGGCGGTTCAAGCATGGGACACAGACTTCAAGGGTCGGCAGGTCTTTGTTGGGTCAGCCTCTCATCATCATCATTGCCGGTACTACAGCTCATACGGCGGTTGGTGCTCCTTTGCTTGAGGTTGAACATATGGTTACGAGCATTCCACATTTTACGTCCGTAGAACGGCATTGCTGATGCCCTTTCTTGGTTGCAGGAAGCGCGTTTCAGAACACTGGCTCCTGGGGCGAAAGCGCAAGGCGAAGACATCCCCCCGGAACTCTGGAAGCTTGGAGCGGTCAGATAGCCAAGTTTGTCAGACAGTCGCTGGCACCGCGGATGTGGGCGGCCTATAAGGCGGCATGGAACAAATGGAACGATTTGGTGGAGGTTGTCTGAGGTACCGCTTCGGAAGAAGAATCATTAGGCTTGTTACTATGGTTCCTGTTCTGGTGCGCAGAAAACGGCGACTCCAAGGCATCGGTTAGTCGACAGGTCACTGGCCTTCATGTTCAAGGTGGCCGGTACAAGGTACTTGACAAAAGTATTCGTTGTTCGCCGAGTGGGGAAGGGTATGTTCATGGGCAATCAGAGGCAGGACAAAAGGCGTCCGATTACCTTCTCATTGTTGGTGCGCATAGCGCAGGAGTTGGAAGTACTCTACGAATCCCTGCTTTTCCGGACGGCTTTTTCCCTAGCGTTCTTCGGAGCCTTCAGAATCGGGGAGTTAGTCTCGGCGAACAAGCACGGTTCGGGGGGGGCTGCAGGCGGTAGATGTCTGTCTGGAAGGTAACAGATTGGTGCTATGGTTGAGAAGGTCTAAGACCGATCAGGAGGGGAAAGGAAGAGAGGTGATCTTGCACAGAATTTGTTCTGGATGTTGCCCCCATGCAAATGTGAAGGAGTATTTACAACAGCGGCCAAGGGCACCTACCCCGCTGCTCATACATGTCGACGGGCAGGCATTGTCTCAGTATCAGTTCACAGCAATCTTTAAGGCGGCGCTGAAGCGCTTGGGTTTGGACTCGGCGGAATTTGGGACCCATTCTTTTTGTATCGGAGCCGCTACTGAGGCGGCGAGATTAGGCTTGCCAAAGGAAGTGGTTAAGAGAATTGGGAGATGGGAATCGCAGCGGTATAGGTCTTATGTACGGCCCGGACGGGTTATCTAAATGAAACTTTCTGTGTATTACAGGTGGACAGAGACACTTTGGATCATCGGCCATTCTTACGTGCACTGGGCCCACAGGTTAGCCGCAGTCACCAGGAGCAGCGCTCAGTTGGGCATACCTGAAACGGACCTGCAGGTACGATGGTTTGGTTTTCGAGGCTTGAGGTGGGCGCAGGTGCTAGGCTTGCTGGACAACTACGCTCATCACTATGGTGACCCTGATGTAAGGTGCTCATCCACGCTGGGGGCAATGATTTAGGGGTGGTCCCTATGCGCAAAATGCTGAAGGACATGAAGAGGGATATTTCCCTCTGGGTACGCCAGTTCCCGGGCCTTTTTATCATCTGGTCCGAGATGATAAAAAGGCGTTCATGGCGGAATGCTAGAGACCCAGTTTTAGTTGATAGGGCCCGCCAAAAAATCAATAAGCAGATGGCCAGTTTTGTGTGAAATTTAGGTTTTGTTTCCATCAGCTACTGGGAATTCGAAGGCGCAGACGCCAATGAGTTCTTTCGGCCAGATAAGGTGCACTTAACCGAGATTGAGTTGGAACTCCTGACATTGGAGTTCAAGAAAGGGGTAACTCGGGCACTAGCTTTATTGAGCGAAAGGGGGGCGGTCGCAGCCTCAGGAGGCATCCCTCAGCCGCTCTGTGGCGGGAGTTAAGTTGCCTGGCCCACTGGCTTAAGTGGGCGTTGCCCTGCCTCATGGGTGGACCTGGGGGCGGGCCCAGGGCGTGAGGTTACTGTCCTGGCTGGGCTCCTCCTTCATTATGTTAATTAAGGAATGTTATGTTCATTACAGTAATTATGTTAAGTTATGGATTATGTTAATCCAGTTGGTTAATAACGCTGTGGCCCATGTTACTCCCAATTTGATGTCAGTCGTTATTTCACAAGCTAATGGATCATGCTGGGGTCAAGTCTATGGGTCTTTTTAATGCAAAATTACATTCTCAGAACAAAGCTTACGAAAGTGGAATATATCAAAAACTAATAAATAAGGCACTAGGACGAGGTATTGCAATATGCACATCCGGAAAATCAGAAACAGCTTCCAAAATTTTAGAAGAGAGAGCCAAAGAGAAATGAAAGGTTTTAATGGATGTACAACATTACCCTAAGTGGTTCACTCAGTCATAGAATTATTGAAGCAAAACAGGCCTCCATTTAATATTTTTAAATTGCCTCCAACCCAAGACAACCAGGATACTGCTGCTTCAGTGATGTGAATACATCATTATTTACATAGGAAAATACTGCACTAAAAGATAAGGTACATTTACTTTCAACAATATTCAGCATTGTTGGATGAGATTCATTGTGTTTGTGGATCCAGAGATGTCATTTGTTAAAACCGTAGCATTTTTATACATAGCTGTTTCTCTTTGAATTTTGTTTATTCATCTGTAAAAATGGCAAATATAAGACGCACATAGACATTGAGTTGAAATATAAGAAACTAGTTCTTGCTTTAAATTCATGGCTTAGGGTTTCTTAGAGATGTTGGAATCAATCACCGAGAAAATAAACAGGGTTAATAATAAACCTTAAAAACATCTACAACAGGCATCCAGGACAAGTCTGTCAAACTCCCCAGCAGATACTCCAAGATACACACATAAGTAATATTAAAGTTTGAGTTAAGGGATCATTGCATCTGGGAAACAAATTACACTGGGATATATGAAATCATTTTGACTTCCTTCATTTTACCAACTAAAATGGTACCCCGGAACTCATCATTAATTGGTTCCAGAAGGCACAACAAGTGTCGAAAACCGCCAAGTACTGAGCTACTGTTTGTTTCTTCCGGAGCGCAAGGAGTGCTGAGCATGTGTCGAGTGCTAAAGTATTTTTTCATCATAAAATGCATCAAATACGAAATTCAACATGTTTTGAAGCTGACGAGATACCACTGTATATTGTTCAGTATAGGAGCCATCACGGTTTCCTTCACTGGATCCTCAATTTTGTGTAGATGGTGTTTCAAATGCATGTACACAGTTGATGTCACATTTGAGGGCCCTATTCACAAAGCTGCGCAGGATCCCCTTACAACATGGCAGAGGGTGGCTTTTCGTAGACTGCTGTGGGATTTATGTCCCTAGCAGGGAAGGAATATTTTATTAAACAAATAATATGTAATACATATTATTGTATAGCACACAAGACTCTTCTATAAACACATATTAATTTAATTTACATAACATATATGTATACATATACATAACAGGAACATATAATGCCTATATATTATATACATAGTTACATAGTACATAGTAATTGAGGTTGAAAAAAGACTTTTAGCCCATCATGTTCAAACTTTTAAGATCTCCTCTGATCTGCAATATGCGTATTAGTTGTTATACAGTTTACAAAAATGATATGAAATGTAAGTATAAGAAGAGTTTTTCCTGCTATGGTATGATTTAGCAGCTATAGTGGCTCCCCCTGTCATGTTGTAAGTGGAGCCTGCCCAGCTGTATGGATGGCTTCAACCCCAACAGAGAAATCATCTTTGCCAGAATTAGAATGTGAGAGTCAAAATGGCTGTCACTATACTAACCAAGATTAATAGCAAAATAAAGCCAGTAAGTCATAAATATTTAATATATTTCACTAAAAAGCTTATAAAATGCATGGAAGACAATTCATTTTTATTCAGATTAAAAAAGTAGGTCACTACTAGGATTATTTGGGATAGAGGTGTATGTTCATAATTATGTAACCATGCAAGTGAAATTGCGGGGATTGTTTTATGTATTACACCTTCCTGCATATTTTGCAAGGAAGAGTTTAGATGAACACACTACACCCAATGAGGGTCTTATTAACCCAATGAGGGTCCCGTGGCTTCTAGCCATAACCATGGGGAGCTCCCATGGTACCTAAAATAAACCTGTTACCATGAGGGTCTGTAAGGACCCCCATGGTAATCTAAAGAACAATCTAAAGCACAACCATGGGGTCCCTAGGAACCATCATGACAGCTCCCTATGGACCCCCATGGTACACTATGCTATAACAATTGGGGTTCTTACAGGCCCCCTACCATGGGGTTCTCTATGAAACCACATGGCACCCAAACTACTATGAAAGGGCTTCTTATGGACCCTACCCTCAAGGACCTTATTATACCATTATTAAGAATAGCTAAAATAAATACATAAAATAAAAAAATACATAAAATGTAA
Source organism: Discoglossus pictus (assembly GCA_027410445.1). Taxonomy (NCBI): domain Eukaryota; kingdom Metazoa; phylum Chordata; class Amphibia; order Anura; family Alytidae; genus Discoglossus; species Discoglossus pictus. The sequence goes on from CM050171.1 coordinate 23,307,173, forward strand.
AAAAAAAAAAAAATTTATAAATAAAATAATGAAAATAAAAACAATAATACAAAACATAGGAACTATGAAAAATAAAAAAATCTATACCTGTTGGGAGAAAATCTACTTACCCTCCCTTTGACAGCCCTCGAGAGATGATCACAGAAGCCCTGGTTCTCATTCTTCTGCCCTTGATAAGTAGGCATATACATTTTGATTGATGATATACGTCCGGTTCTTACTTGATCTTCCACCCATGGAAAGGGAAAGTGCCTCCAAATAAAAAAAAAGGGGTGCTTTAATATGAAATGTGATTGACAAATATTTTAGCCAATGAGAAGCCATAACAATTACAGTATATACTCAAGTATAAGCTGAGTTTTTCAGCCCTTTTTTTAAGGCTCAAAATGGCCCCCTCTGCTTATACTCGAGTCACTCCCCCCCCCCCCCCCCCCGTGTCTCTCTAACTCCACTGTGTCTCTCTAACACCCCCCGTGTCTCTCTAACCCCCCGGTGTCATTAACATATACCAAGTGCCGGCGCAGGAAGGAGCGGAGGCCGGAGGAGAAACTGCAGATGAAGGTAAGTGAGGGGAAAGCGAGAGGTATTTAGAAGGGTAAAGTGAGGAGGGGGGTTTAGAATGAGGAGGGGGGGGTTGAGGATGAGGAGGGGGGGTTGAGGATGAGGAGGGGGAGGGAAAGAGACACGGGGGTTAGAGAGACACGGGGGGGGGGTAGAGAGACACTTCTAAATACCTCTCCCTCAAGGGAGGCTCCTTCCTGCGTCGGCATTTGCTAATGACGTGACGTCACATGCGCGCCACGTCATTAGCATTGGCCAGGTCAAGACGCCGGAGGAGAAGCTGAAGATGAAGTTAAGTGAGGGGAAAGGGAGAGGGGGAGGTAATTAGGGGGGTTTAGAATGAGGAGGGGGTTGAGGATGGGGGGATTGAGGATGAGGATGGGGGGGTTGAGGATGAGGATGGGGGGTTGAGGAGGGAGGTTGAGGATGGGGGTTTGAGAAGGGGGTTGAGGATGGGGGGTTGAGGATGAGGAGGGGGGTTGAGGTTGAGGAGGGGGGTTGAGGATGGGGGGCTGAGGATGGGGGGTTGAGGAGGGGGTCTAGGATAAGGAGGGAGGTTGAGGATGAGGAGGGAGGTTGAGGTTGAGGAGGGGCTTGAGGAGAGGGTTGAGGATGGGGGGTTGAGGAGGGAGGTTGAGGATGAGGAGGGGGGTTGAGGTTGAGGATGGGGGGTTGAGGATGGGAGGGTTGAGGATGGGGGGTTGAGGTTGAGGAGGGGGGTTGAGGATGAGGAGGGAGGTTGAGGATGGGGGGGAAGAGGGGGTTGAGGAGGGAGGTTGAGGATGAGGAGGGAGGTTGAGGAGGGGGGTTGAGCAGGAGGAGGGGGGTTGAGGTTGAGGAGGGGGTTGAGGATGGGGGGGGATGAGGATGGGGTGGTTGAGGAGGGAGGTTGAGGGGGGTTTAGGAGGGGGGTTGAGGATGGGGGTGGAGGACGGAGATTGAGGATGAGGAGGGAGGTTGAGGAGGGGGTTGAGGATGAGGAGGGGGGTTGAGGTTGAGGAGGGGGTTGAGGATGGGGGGGTTGAGGAGGGAGGTTGAGGAGGGGGGTTGAGGAGGGGGTTGAGGATGAGGGGGTTGAGGAGGGAGGTTGAGGATGAGGAGGGAGTTTGAGGATGAGGAGGGAGGTTTAGAATTAGGAGGGGGGTTGAGGAGGGTGATAAGGGAGGGGGGAAGAGACACAGGGAAGGGAGAGGGGGGAAGAGACACAGGGAATGGGAGATGGGGGAAGAGACACAGGGAATGGAGAAGGGAGAAAAGACACGGGAGAGAGAGGGGGGACACAAGAAAAAGGCACACAAGAGGGGGACACAGAGGGCACAAGAGGGACACAGGGGGCAGCACATTTCCCACCCTCGACTTATACTCGAGTCACTCATTTTACCCAGTATTTTGTGGTAAAATAAGTGCCTCGGTTTATACTCGGGTCGGCTTATACTCTAGTGTATACAGTAATATATAAGCCAAGGACATATCAGAAAGCCATTAGTTGTCATGAAATAATTTTAGTTGTTTTTAGAGCAGCAGGATTTTTTTTAGATGGAGGGTCTTCCCGTGGGTTGAAGACCCCACTCAAGGGTCTTCAAACAAGAATTAATATTGACATACTGTATTTCTATGGATTTTAAAAATAGCTATGGGATAGGCACTTGTCGCATACAATATTGTGAATATTTCAAGCACTCAGATGTCATTTCTCTGGGATTATATTTACGAGTGTCATGTGATAGCTTGGAAGTGTTTACACTTGGATTTTTTACTTACAAGAGCCATAGAAAAAGAACACAACTCCTCAATCTCATTTCTTGTCAGGAACAAGCCCCAAAGACATCTAATCACATATATAGTTGTGGTAATGCGAGTTTGGGTTTAACACTTGCAATGAAATCTGCAAGTTGCGAGTTCTCGCATGCGCAAAGCGCAGCAAGAGCGGTGCATGCGCAATGGGAACCGTGCAATGCACGCTGAAAGCCAAGTTTGCCCATTGCCCATCGAAAGCCACACATTTGCGATGTGAGTTGAAAGCCACGCATTCTGAACGTGCGCATGAGCATTGAGCTACGAGAGCAAGAGGGTGGTAGTGGGTGAGGAGACGGGGGAGAGGGTGGGAGAGAGAGACAGGAGAGAGGGGGGGAGAGACACAGGGGAGTAAGAGGGGAGAAGAGACAAAGGAAGGGGGAGAGAGACACAGGGGAATTAGAGAGGGGAAAGAGACGGAGGAGGAAAGAGAAAAATGTAATATTATCCCATCATTTGTGACGGGCAAGTGACTAGTCCTAAAATAGATGGACAAAGCACTGGTAAACTGATTTTTTTTTACATTTGTGATACATTTCTAATTAACCTCTGTTAAGCAACAGAATGAACTACAGTTGTGCTCAAAGGTTTGCATACCCTGGCAGAGACACAATGTGACACACACAGGTTAAATGGCAATTAAAAGGTTAATTTCCCACACCTGTGGCTTTTTAAATTGCAATTAGTGTCTGTGTATAAATGGTCTATGAGTTTGTTAGCTCTCAAGTGGATGCACTGAGCAGGCTAGATACTGAGCCATGCCGCACAGAAAAGAACGATCAAAAGACCTGTGTAACAAGGTAATGGAACTTCATAAAGATGGAAAAGGATATAAAAAGATATCCAAAGCCTTGAAAATGCTGTACTGGTTAATCACTTATTAAGAAGTGAAAAATTCAGGGATCTTTTGATACCAAGCCAAGGTCAGGTAGACCAAGAAAGATTCCAGCCACAACTGCCAGAAGAGTTGTTCAGAATACAAAGAAAAACCCAAAAGGTAACCTCAGGAGAAATACAGGCTGCTCTGGAAAAAGACGGTGTGGTTGTTTCCAGGAGCACAATACGACGATAATTGAACAAAAATAAGCTGTATAAGCGAGATGCCAGAAATAAGCCTCTACTGCGCCAATGCCACAAAAAAAAACAGGCTTCAATATGCCTGACAACACCTTGACACGCCTCACAGCTATCGGCACACTGAGATTTGGAGTGATGAGACCAAAATAGAGCTTTATGGTCACAACCATAAGCACTATGTTTGGAGAGGGGTCAACAAGGCCTAAAGTGAAAAGAATACCATCCCCACTGGGAAGTATGGTGGCGGCTCACTGATACTGATGTTTTGGGGTTGTGCGAGCTCTAAAGCACAGGGAATCTTGTGAAAATGTTTTGGCAGCGCTACGGAATATGCCGGCGCTTTATAAATAAACTATAATAATGGCAAGATGAATGCGGCCTGTTATCAGAAAATACTGGCAGACAATTTGCATTCTTCTGCACGAAGGCTGCGCATGGGACCCTCTTGGACTTTCCAGCATGACAATGACCCTAACCACAAAGCCAAGTTGACCCTCCAGTGGTTACAGCAGAAAAATGTGAAGGTTGTGGAGTGGCCATCACAGCCTCTTGACCTTAATATCATCGAGCCACTCTGGGGAGATCTCAAACGTGCGGTTCATGCAAGACGATCAAAGACTTTGCATGACCTGGAGGCATTCCGCCAAGACGAATGGGCAGCTATACCCCCTGTAAGAATTAGGGGCTTCATAGACAACTATTACACAAGACTGCACGCTGCCATTGATGCTAAAGGGGGCAATACACAGGATTAAGAGCTAAGGGTATGCAAACTTTTGATCAGGGCCATTTCATTGTTTTCTTTGTTGCCATGTTTTGTTTTATGATTGTGCCATTCTGTTATAAACTACAGTTCAATATGAATCCCATAAGAAAAAAAAAGAAATGTATTTTGCTGCTCACTCATGTTTTCTTTAAAAATAGTACATATATTACCAATTCGCCACGGGTATGCAAACTTTTTAGCACAACTGTATACCATAAAAGAACATGGAAATTCCACAGTGGCTGTGAGACGTGAATGTGTACCATAGTGACATATTATAAAAATATATCTTCTCCTTACCCTTGTTGGATCTCTTCCAGGACAGAGTAGTTCTTCAAATGCAACCAAACTAAAGGAAGTACTTTGGAGCTAAGCATTAAATATTTATTCAGAGTAATGGACATTTTATCACAACCAAGTTTTACCACCACTAATGTTCTCTCTCAAATAAAAGGGCATCAAGATATATTACATCAACTATTTCTTTTAAAGACCTTTCTAAAAGTTCTTTCTTTTCTTAAAGGAACATGAAACATAATTCTTTTTTTTTTTATGCAATAAAAAGAGCAGCTTTAAGCATTACCAAAGTTGTATTTTGCATGAAAAAAATATTAATACCTTTTAAATATCATTGTGACTTACAGAAAGTGTACAAAGTACAGGTATGGCTGTAGACCCCATTGGCATCTATATTACTGCTCAAGCCCCCAGATCAGTTAAGCATTTGAAATGCAAGTGTTCCTGCGATATTGAGGAATATATACACATTTTTTTTAATAATTAAATTTCAAATTGGGCAACATATTTTTGGAAAGTAAAAAATAAATACAGACTTTCCTTTAGAATAATATATCATTATTCTGTACTTTGCCCTTCTATTTCCTCCATTAGAGGCATATTTAAGTTGGATTAGGAATCAGCAGTGTATGAAAACATTTTTTGCATTAAAAAATACCAATTTTTTTTTAACAAATTCAGCCTGCTGTTTGCTAAATCTCTTTAGTTTGCAAGCAGTTGCTTTTCAGAGTAAACACCCCTGCATATCCAAACTAACAATAAAAGTAATAGTTTGTTTAAACCAAACACAGGCAGCTATACATTTTAATACATTATAGCAATCTATAATAGCAGCTTGTGCAGTAATGCATCATGGGATGTGTAGTCCTCTGCAGCAGGAAGCAGGAGGAGTCAGACACTGCTGTGTAAAATCTCCGCATTGAGCTGCTGTTGGCTTTAAGATTAGTAAAGAGTTAACATCCATACCCAAATGCAATGTTTCTATTGGTAGGTACACTGTGCCTATGTGAGCAGCTCGGTCCTATGCGTTTTTTTGTGCACTGCTGTGGGAACGCTCGCGTGCGCCTCGAACGCAAACGCCTCTACACGCGCCATCTACACTTTACCATCTGGTAATGTCATATGTGATGCTAATGTAATGTGATTCCTTTAATAAAAGAAATATTGTTTTCATGAAACTTATTGTTGTTTGTCTTTATTTTTGGAGATTGCTTTATTATTTTAAAAAAAGTGAATTTTTTCATGTTTTTCATATATTTACATCAAAATTGATTTTTGGTTAGGGTTAGGCTACGGTTAAGGATAGGCTATGGTTAGGGTTAGGCTACGGTTACAGTTAGGGTTAGGGTTAGGCTATTGTTAGGCTATGATTAGGGTTAGGCTACAGTTAGGGTTGGGGTTAGGCTACGGTTAGGGTTGGGGTTAGGCTACGGTTAAGGTTAGGCTATGGTTAGGGTGAGGGATGCGTCAGTAGTTTAATAATATAGTCCAATTATATGGATGTGTTTTGGGACTTTAATAACACAGCCCAATGATTTTGATGTGTTTTTTTCACTATAGCCTTAAAAAATACTTTTTTCTATTTATCTATTTATTTTTGTGTTGATGAATTATCTGTACTTTTACACTTTACTCCTCTTCTTTGCTTCTGCTGCTGCTTTCCTGATCTGCTATCCTGTGGACATTTCCTGTCAGAATAGCAGAGCAGCGTGCGCGCTCTTGGCAGCCGTCCAAGTTCACAGCAACGCGTGAGAGCGTTGGTCGCACTGCTGTGAATGTCTCGCGTCGGCTGGCGCACATAAAACGGAAAGGTCTGGGAGCTCTGGGGGTGTGGAAAACAAGTTTTATCTTTAAATAAAATAAATCTGTATGGTCCTCATTCAATTTGAATTTTGGCAATTGAATAGGGCTCTATATAAGCCCATAACATATTTTTTTGACAGTAGTTTTTAGTTAGTGAAAACCTTGGTTTTGGATAGAAGTTCAGTAACTAAAAAGTTCTGTCAAAATTTTTTGTATGTGCTTATATAGAGCCCTATTCAATTGGGCAACTCGGAATTGAATGAGGCTCTATGTGTATATGAATGCCTCCATGTAATGTGTGTGTCTGATATAAGCAGCTGGTGTTAGATTAGAGAGAGGGAAACACAGGGAATATAGATAGACCTTTAATGGTCTCTACTTGAAGCAGACTACCAGAAAAAAAAAGTGGTCCTTTCCTTTTATAGTCGCGCCTGCGTGACCGAGCACTGCGCCACAGTGGGGAAGTGGGGAAAAAGAGGTAGTGCAGGCAAAAAAAATATTTCCCCCTCTGACTTGAGCTATGAGAGGCGCGCCCAAGTTGCACCACGGCGGAGGATGGAATAGTTATTTGCCTGCAGTAAATTTTTACACCACCAGGTGGTGCTGTGGCGCACTGCTCATCCCCACTGTTCTGACCGGAAACGGCTATGAAATGGAAAAGATCCAAAGTTAGCACATCATTTTTTAAAAACATTTGACCAATTATAAAAGTAATACTTGAAAAGGGCATATTGTTAAAAATGGGTCTTGAAGTACTTTATTTTTAAAGTGACACAGCAGAAGTTCCAAATATGGTACAGTTGAAAACCATAGGTGATAAAAAGTACTTTATCAGTTGAATATTATTACAAAATATTAGCATTAACCTGCTGTTAATTAATATTGAATTTCACCATTTTGATATATATTTTGCTATTAAGAGATCATTGCCATTAATTACTTATTAGCCCTGGGACATTGGTTTCATTGCCTTGACTGCAGCAGCCTGCACAAAAAGAGACTAGGCATGCTCAGACACAGGTGACTGCACTTAAGACAATGGAACCAATACCTTTTGCAGCACTGCTCTGTTTAGATTGCAAAACAAGGAATAAGAATACAGATTTTATAGTATTGCCCTTTACATGCAATTACGCTGCCATTTTAGCTTTCACTGATCTAGTTCTTGAAGTGGGAGGAGGCTTTCAATGTACATGAAGCTTCTATCCGGGCAATGAAAAAGTGGTAGCTATATCTATAAGTGCCTTCACTAGGACTAATAGAAAGCTCCTATTTTTACACGGACAGACCCCCCTTAGACAGGAGCTGCTTAGTAAATACTATTAAAGTCTGCAGAAAAAAGGAATTGCAAACATTAGTTATATATTTGGCAATAAGTAAACACGGGATGATGAGCCTCTTGCTAACACCTTACACTCATTAAATGAATCCTAAGAGTCAGAGTAAGTCCTGGGCAGATATAAAAAAATGTTCATGTCATTTTTTTTTTTTTTTTACACAGTGTGTATTTGTGTCATTCAGTCATGTCCCACTCTACGTGACCTCATGGACCATAACACATATCCACTTGGTATTCATGGGTGGGTTGCCAGTTCCTTCTCCAGTGGGCCACAGCATACAGCTCCTGGTATTCCTAGGTGGTCTCCCATCCAAGTACTGACCAGGCCCAACCCTGCTTGGCTTCAGGGTGGTGTGATGTCTTGGTTCCCTGACTGGAATCGAACCCAGGTCGCAGTGGTGAAAGCACCAAATCCTAACCACTGGACCACCAGGGAACCTTTTTACACAGTACCTAAGCACAAAGCGGTCAATAAAATAATGTTTTTTTATGACTATGATTGGCTGCACCTGCTCACTATTGTGTAAAGTGTTAAAAAGAATGTAATGTCTAAAACCTAATAGAAAAGCCTTATTTAAGTGCAATCACAAGTTAGTAGCAAAAATTGAGGACAGAACATACAAAAAAGGCAAAAAAAAAACCTATGAGCTGGAAAAGCAATGCCGGAAAATGTAAGGCAGCTGTAACCTACAGGCCGGCAAAATATATGATCAGTAACTGGTACTGGTGCGTATCAGATCATCTTCAGCCAATTACTTCTGCAATACCTACATTCCCGACCCTAATTGCGTAATTGAAGGTCAATTTACCTTAATGAATATCTACTATAAATGCATCTGAAAGGGCACTTTGGGGGAGGATGTCTGAGTCCTACTTTAAATCCAGCACAATTATAATCATTAGCCTCAATGTACCTGTGCTCTGCACTGCTCTGTATCCCCATTTACAGTGTGGTACGTCATTACGTTGCTACAAGACTATAATATATATATATATATATATATATATATATATATATATATATATATATATATCAATGTATCTAAATATAAGTTATATATATTTAATATATAAATAAATAAATATATATATATAAATATATATATATATATATTTACCTGTATAACTTAAAGGATCACTGCAGTTCAAGAAAGCGAGACACTTATTGGCAACTGTGTATACCATGGGCACAAAACATCTTTGGAGAAAATCTTGTTTTTGAATGACTGTTTTTGATAACAGGAATCCATTTTGTGTTTGTTACATCTCATCCTGAGATCTTGGTGATAGCCGGTGTTTGTAGTTATCAGTGCAGGGAGTAGTGAGGGAGGAGGGAACTTGGAGAAGACCAGAGCTTTGTTTGATAACTGAATAAGATTTAGCTTGACAACACAAGCCTCCCCCTGAAGTAAGCACCTTACATCATTGAATGCAACAATAGCTCTCAACACACCCCTCTCACACACACAACTTCCACCAATGTTTTATGGATCCCTCCAGGGTCCTGGAGAGGCATCAAAATGTTTTTTTTTGTTTTTAAATAAACCAACTGAGTTTTTCTTGATTAATTGTGCTTTTAGATTTAAACATTTTTAACATATCACATATATAGTTGACTTGCAAAGCGAGGGCCGCATTTGCTGACAAGGAGCGCCATTTCATAACACTAACTTACAGAATGCGGAACTACACAGCTACACAAACGGCTTCCCCTCGCGCACGCAGCCTATTTACACTACACACTGCACACATTGCTGACACTTACCCCTCAGCTCCACAACACTGAAAACACACATTGTATGCTGCAGGAACATCAAAACAGATTGTCAGCTCTTCAGCACATTGCTTGCTGCATATATTAATTCCAAATAGGTAAAGTAAATTAATTTATGATTTCATTAATTATTTAATTATCAATAAAAAAATATATATACAGAAAACAAAAGAAAAAACACAACACAGTATCGCAAAAAACCACAAACACCTTCACCGCGCACCAAACAAGGAGCGCCAATGGTGCTCAAAGGACACAAAGTAAACTTGCAATAAGCGCAAAAAGGAGATCAGCGCAAACCTTACAATAAGCGCAAAAAAGCGCCTCTGATAACAAAAATAATCTGTTTTGATGTTCCTGCAGCATACAATGTAGTTTTGCACAGTTGTGGAGCTGAGGTGTAAGTGTCAGCAATGTGTGCAGTGTGTAGTGTAAGTAGGCTGCGTGCGCAAGCCGTTCGTGTAGCTGTGTACTTTCGCATTGTGTAAGTTAGTGTTGTAAAATGGCAGCGAATGTGTATGTGGTACGCGGGTGTGGATGATTTAGCGTCCTTGCTAACAGTGTATGTTGTACCTCGTACAGGTTTTTGTAAAAGTCGTATGTGCTTGGCGGTGTTTTGCGGCTTTAGGGGTCATGAGGCTTTGTTTTCTTTGGTGGCTATTTTTTTTCTCGCTTAGGGGATTTCCAAGTTTCTAAACTCTGTAAATTGGACTTAAATAGATGTAACCTCACTTACAGACATCCTGGGGGTCCCCCCTTGCTGTGGGTTTGGTTTTTATTTTATTTTTGTGTGTATTTAGTGTTTTTTTAATGTTTTCCGCTGTGCGCGGATCGGCCACATATTTACGCAAGTTCATAATTTTTTTTTTATTAGTCCCGCGGCTCAAATTTTTTAGTGTAAGTCCGTATTTAGTCATTGCCTGTTAGATTTTTTTTTATTTTTTAAAGTCCCGCTTCTGTGGGTGTTTGTGACCTCTTGTGAGGCGCCGTAGAGCCTTCACTTCCGCAAATGCGGCCCCTCCCGCCTTCGGCTCATTGCAGCCGACGTGGGAGCCTCCACCTCCGCAAATGCGGCCCCTCGCTTTGCGAGGGACCACATTTGCGGCCTGCAATGAGCCTTCGAGGGACGCAGTTTGCAAAGCGTGACAACGTTTCGTAGTTTGACAACTATTATATGTGATTTGAAGCAACATAATGATGATATTTCCTGTTTTGTCCCCGCCAGCTGTGACGTGCATCGGCCACTAGGTGTTGTGAAGGTGGCGCGCTGAAACTTTCTTCAATATATTCTTATAGTGAGGGTTATGGTTTAGGGTAAACAAAGTAAAATAGTGGCCCCCACAGCGCGCCACTATGGTAAAGCTTATCATCTGCCACTAGCCCAACTCTGAACCATAACCCTAAGTCTAACACTAACAACAAATTGAACAAAGTTTTGACGCGCCGCCCTTGCACTACCTTCTGGCCACTGCACACCACTGCTGGTGGGGATGAAACAGGAAAGGTCCCATAATTCATTCTAAATCATTTTTGTTTATTTCTCTTATTCCTTCATGTCATTTTTTTCTTTTTTTAATGAATATTATTAAATATTTAATTTATTTAAAAGAAAGCCAGGAAGTATAGCTATGAAAACCTTTGTGACATAATCTGGATTTTTGTACCTAAAAGAAATAAGATGGAGGTTGGGCCAAAAATGTAATGAAGCTTATACCAGAGAAATCAGCAGAAATGTCTCCAGATAAAGACTTTTTAAAGTTAGTTTTGGCTGTAAAAAGTTCAGGAATTTTATATAAAGGCCCAATAAAAGTTTTCATTATGAGATATAAAATAATTGGCGGGATACGCTATTGTGTAAGGAAAAGAACGGATTGTGAGCTGTGTAAATAGAAACATATTTTGTCTTTCTTTAATAAAGAAAGGATAAAAAGAAAAAAATGGCTGTGCAGATAGAGATGCATGCTTCAAAATAAACCTCAGGAATTATTTACATCAAGTATGGGTTGTCATGGCAACTCCAGCCGGTGTCCAGTGGCTACAAGTGGAAATTGAGAGGATTCATCATCGCTATAGAAACCACATCACAGTGACAGGCCGTCGATACCCACAACTGCTTTGACGTATCTGATTGGGTGGGATATATAGGGTGAATCAGATCTATGCATATAATTGATCCTGTCTTTTCCACGCTAGGATGGAGGAATTACAGACAGCCGAGAATCCATTTGTTTTGAGAAGGATTCACCTACACCTTTCTGGGGGGCTGCATGCTGAGTGACAATTAAAATGGCTGTGTATTAGTGTAGAGGACCACTTTAATATTATTAGAAAGCAGTGGCGTGCAGCGGCCAGTAAGTGGCGCTAGAGTGGCTCGCCAAAACTTTGTTTAATTTATTAAGATGTAATGTTTAGGGTTAGGATGACCCCTTCTGGGTCGCTACCTTGTCGTGGTGAAGGGGCTTGTGTACCTCAAAGAAGCCATGAGCTATATCATGTAGGGTCACCCAAGATGGGCAGGTCATAGCAGAGAGGTCAGAAAAATCAGTCCACTGGAAATGGCAACCCACTCCAGTATCATTGCCAAAAAACGATATGGATGAGCACACCCAGAAACATAGGCAGATGTGCCTAGCTTGCAGCGTCAATATGGTCCCCTAGAGTCGGACACGACTGAAGGACCGAACAACAACAATAACTAAAGTGGTAGATGATAAGTTAGTGGAGCACTATCCCGAACTCTGAACCCTAAACACTAACTCCTAAATCTAACACTCACCCTAAGAACAAACTGAGTCCCGGCGAGCAACTGGCACACCACCTAGTGGTCAATGCACACCACTGGTGGTGGACACGAAAAAGGAAAGATCTGAGAGTTCTTTAAAGTAGTGCTTCTCAAACCTCCCCTTAGGACCCACCAGACAAGCCATGATTTAGGTGAAACTTTGTGTTAATACGCAGGTGAAGCAATTTGAGGCTCCACCACCTGTTGAATAGGATTTGCCTCACCTTTGTGAGTGTTTCACCAAAATCATGGCCTGTTTTGTGGGTCTTGAGGAGAAGTTTGGCAACCACTACGCTAAAGAATAGCTTGGTACTAAAAAAAAGTCATTCAACTTCAACTACTATTTCTAAATCATTCCCCAGGCTGTATAAGGTACAAATCTCTCCACCCTCTGAATGATGTATTGTCTCTGGAGTTAGATCCGCCTAGGGGGAAGTACCAGATTGGAAACCTTTTGAGACCACTCTGTAAAACACAGTAGCAGGCAGAAGAAGTGAGCTACTAGCAATGTACACAAATACGCTTTCTAGTCCCCTCCCACTATTATATGGCAGCTCCCACTCCAGAGACAATAAATCAATCAGGACGTGGAGACACAAGGAGCTTATATGCACCGTAAAAGTTTAATAAAGGATGTATTTATCAGGCCTACCTAACCATTCTTTAGAGAGCTCTTTATAAGAATACTACAATGGCCCTTTAAAGGAGAAGGGGTAGATTCAACTAAATACAAGTTGCCCTTATATGAAAGAGTGCACTTATAAATACATCACTATAATAGTTATCAGTGTTGGGGACGTTTGCAATGTTGGTAATGCACTTGCGTCCCTCGTGCAGTGAGGCAAGCCATTGACGCATGCACGATTTATGCTGCAATGAGCGCCAAAGGCGCTCATTGCCACCAGCGGTGCAGTACTTAGGCGAGCCTTGCGAAGCAGCACTTAGTTCAAGCGCGTAACTATAAACCCCCCAAAAAATAAGGAAATCATGTACAAAACATTATACCACAGACAGGACAGGGGGAGAGACAGGGATCCTGGGAGTGAGGCTACAAATGAATTAGACCCAAATATTGGCTTTTTTCATCACTTGAAAATCGCATAAGCTAGGAGAAAATTTCTGAAACCGCATGAAAACGAGGCTCAGCAACACCAGGTTAGCAGAACTTACAAAATACACAAAGCCGAAGTCAGTAACACTTACACGAACAACGCCAGGCACGCGGGACTTTAAAAATAAAACAAACGTCAGTCAGCGCGCGGCACGCAAACATTCAGCGCACACACACAGAGGAGAAACACACAGGAAGGGACAGGGGGGAGATGATGGAAAGAGACACATGGCATTCCCAAGCACAAAACTTGCAGGTTAACAAACCCTGCAATGAGCGGCCAGTACAGTAAGCGAGAGGAAAGGCTCGCAATGAGGAAGGCGAAGGCGCTCATTGAGAGCCACACATTGAGCAGGAGAGCCTTGCAATGATCGCCGAAGGTGCTCAGAGGATCAAAGCCATTGCAAGCCTTACAATTTTATTCCCGTCATTGTTGACGGGCAAGTTACTAGTAATATATATGCACATGTTTTTTATTGCTGATGGATATCTGCATGTTAGGTGATGTGAGCTGCTGAAGAACACCGAGCAATGAAAGTAACTGTACTAAAGTAAAGCTCACATGCAGTTTGATTGGCTCTTGAATTTTTGACTCAATCATCTCAGCATTTGAAAAATATTGCACTCAAAAAATGGAGGAGGAACTGTCAAACCGAGCATGTTTTATTTATTTTATTTAAAAAGGATCTCACCGCAAGATGTTTTTTTAGCTTAAAGAGCTTAAATACATTGTACAGGCGACCTTCCACATTCATGGGGGTTCCGTTCCTGGGGTCCCCGCGAATGTCAAAAAAACGCGAATAACGAAAACATGGAACGCCAATAACGAAAAACTCGGGCCCAAGCGTCCTTTTCAGGCAAGGGGGTGGGGTTTAGCGTCCCCCTCTGCACCTCAGTACAGGGCTCCCTGTCCAGATCTTGTGTGATTATAGTTTTATAGCATTAGCTGCAAAAAATGCTGTATTTCTCAGGAATGATTTACAGTACAGACAAAGGCTAGTGCAATGTATAGCCAGTTTTTAAAACTACATTTAATACATGAATTTCCTGCCGTGGTAACGGTATCCTTTGAATCTTCTCTAAGGGTGCTCTTTCATATAAAAGTAACTTTAGGTGGAACGTGCCCTTTACAAAGAGCAAATGTGAATAAGGAAACATGTACAGTATATATTATAAATATGTTAAAACATTTTTAAAAAATCCAGTGCAAAGATTAGATAAAATGCTGTCAGATTTTTTGTTTAGTCATATGTATTAAAGATAATATTTAAAATGGAGGGAGAAACAAAACAGTACTGAGTCATGCAGAACCAACTTGGGGTGCCACTTTCTGGTTGTAGTTTGTTGTTGGTGAATTATCACCCTGTCCTTCTGTAGGTTCAAGATATTCCTCCCGTGTCTTGTTTAGTCTCTGTTTGTTTAATTAATCTATTTGCTCATTTAACTAATTATTTATTTATGCAGTTTCAATTAGCTACTTGTAAATGCCTTGAACTCATAAATTTTGGCTTTGGGTGTTTTTTTTTTTATAACTGTTTATATGCATTCTATTGACTTAAGAATTCATTAGTGCCAATAAGTAATATTCGCTGAATATGTAGCAATGGTAAGAGTGATTTTAAGTGTGTACAAATTTATGAATCGGGCAACTGAATCGGACCCATAGTATCTGCTTGTATCATTATTGGCTCAGTCGTAAAATACCTGACCTAGACTCAGAGTGATAGATAGAGAGGTATGGAGATGGGGAGGGGGGGGGGGGGTTGTTGAGGGAGGGAGGAGAGGGGTATAAGGAGAGATGGATAGAGAGGGAGAGAGAGGGATAGAAGAGGCATATAATCTATCTATCTAACTTTCTATCTATCTCCCTCTCTTTCTATCACTTCTCTCTCTCTATCCCTTCCTCTCTCTCTCTCTCTATCCCTCTCTCTCTCTCTATCCCCCTTTCACTCACTACCCCCCCCCCCCCCACCCCCCACCCTCTATATCTATCCCTGTCTTTCTCCATGGGATCACTTTTGCTGGTGGAGACTGTGTCACTAGGCAGGGTCTATACATGTTGTGGTAACATGTTGTGAAGGGGAGGGGTTTATACCGGTGGGTGGAGTTAATGTAAGGGGAGGGGCCAGGTCTCTGTTTTTCGCCCCACCAAGCTTGAAAGTCACCAGCCGCCACTGTTCAATTGAGGCTTTCTGGAGATCCGGGCTTGGGAATGGAGCCCACAAGTTAGTTTGCTATTTATTAACGTCATTTTGTGGGGCCCAATCAAGTTATGACTTCTGGGCTGCGATTCATTGTGATCCATTGCGATTTTCAAAATCGCAAGTTAATGCCCCTCCAAGCCTTTGATCTTTCATGGCCGCAAGACTTCCGAACGCTAAAATCACAAATCGCTATTCAATTGCTCCGATTCCTTCTCGCTAAGCACTCCGTCAAGCCTGCAAATGGCAAACCACAAGTTACTGGGGCCAAGGAGGACTCGCAAAGGGCTTAATGACATGTCCGGAGCACTTTAAAAGCAAATAAAAAATTGATACTGTACTTTTATTAAACGTGAAAGTGAGGTTAAGTCTTAGAATTAATAGCACAACATTCTCAAGCTCGCAAACCAGCCCGAAAAAATACTTTATTTCATGTTCCATTTCTGTGTTATATTGATCCCGGCAATCATTGTGTTAATATATATAATTGAACCTGCATGTAATAGAATATCATATTGCATTATATCTGGAATGTGGGTCCGATCGTAACTCATAATTAAAGCCCATAGGACTTCAATAAAAAATGGATTTCAAAGTCATACGGGCTTGAACCCCGAGTCACGACCGGACCCAGATTCCACTGGCGTTAGAGATCATGTTCAAGCCTGCAAATGCAACTTTTGATAGCATGTTTTGGGATGTGCGCTATCGGGCCGGGACTTGCGAACCTGGCCAATTGAATAGCACCATAAGCAGGCAGTCATGCGGCCTACTCAGATCAAGTTGCGGCCCTCCAATGGAAACGGGCTCAATGTGTGTTGATTATTTGGTGTCCAATTAAATGGTCACTTTATTGGTCATAAAATAACCTTTATTAATCTCATGGGTATATTTAGGCTTTATGCTTCCCTAGGCTATTCAGATGTGTGTGTCCCCCATCCCCACTTGTAGCACCTCCTTTCCTAAGTTTATATCTCAAGTCATGAGTGATCAGGAAAATGCAGATGAGCTAAATAGGTTCTTTTCTTCGGTATACACAAGGGTTGGGGCAATGCAACAAAATGGTGCTACACTACCTTCACCAAATAATTGGTTAATGCAGTAAGAAATCCAAAAGAGGTTGGAAAAATAAATGTTAATAAAGCCCCAGGTCCAGATGGAATACATCCAAGGGTACTAAGGGAACTGGGCTCTGTATTAGCAAAACCATTATATCTATTTTTTCAAGATTCACTCAACACAGGGTCTATACCAGATGACTGGAGAAAGGCAGAGGTGATACCTATATTTAAGAAGGGAGCAAGCATAAATCCAGGAAATTATAGACCTGTAAGTCTCACTTCTGTAGTGGGAAAGCTTTTAGAAGGGTTAATAAGTGATAGTATACAAGAATAGATTTATGAAGGATAGGTCATGTCAAACAGACCTAATTAGTTTCTATGAAGAGGTTAGTAGGAACTTGGATCAGGGCAACTCAGTGGATGTAGTCTTTTTGGATTTTGCAAAGGTTTTTGATACAGTGCCACATGAGAGACTATTGTGCAAACTCAGGGATACAGGAATTGCAGTAAATATCTGCTCATGGCTTGAGAGCTGGCTAAAAGACAGAAAGCAAAGGGTTGTTGTAAATGGAACATACTCGAATTGGACTAATGTGGTAAGTGGGGTTCCTCAGGGTTCAGTATTAGGCCCCCTCCATTTTATTAATATTTACTAATGACTTGGAAGTGAGATTGGAGTGTGGTGTCTCCATTTTTGCTGGTGACACAAAGTTGTGCAAGGTAATAAAATCAGAAAATTATGTACCTTTACTCCAAGGGGATTTGCATAAAATTGAGGAATGGGCATCTAAGTGGCAGATGAGATTTAATACAAATAAATGTAAAGTTATGCATCTGGGAAGGAAAAATAGCCATGCAATTTATAATCTTAATGGAGCAAATCTAGGCATATCAGATATTGAAAAGGATTTGGAAGTGCTTGTGGACAACCACCTAGGTAACAGTGCTCAATGCCAAGCAGCAGCTGCAAAGGCAAGTAAAATATTAGCATGTATTAAGAAGGGTATAGCAGCAAGGAAAGCAAATATAATTCTGCCACTATACAAATTCCTAGTACTCCCTCATTTAGAATATGGAGTACAATTTTGGGCACCACTACATAAAAAGGACATTTTAGAGCTGGAAAAAATACAGAGAAGGGCAACAAGACTAATGAGGAGTATGGAGGTGATAAGTTACGAAGAAAGACTAACAAAATCAAACTTACTTTCTCTAGAAAAAAGGGGATACCCCTTGAGATTGGAAGTAAAAAGATTTCAACTTAAAGACAGAAAAGGGTTCTTCACAGTAAGGGTGGTTGATCTGTGGAATTCTCTACCAAAGGAGGTAGTGACAGCGGATTTGATAGATAACTTTAAAAAGGGATTGGATATATTTTTAAATAAAAAGGGCATTCAGGGCTATCTTGGATAATTAGAGATGGAGTATTGATCCAGGGAGGAATCCGATCGCCAGTATCTGGGGTCAGAAAGTAATTTTATATTTTTTGCCCTTTTTTTCTGTTTGCCCTCCTCTGGATCAATTAACAATGAATCAGCATATTGCAGATCAGAGGAGATCTAAGAAGGTTGAACTTGATGGACTAAAAGTATTTTTTCAACCTAAATTACTATAAATTACTATGTAACTATAATTTGTGTGTGTTTATGTAAGTATATGGTATGTCAAACAGTGTCAAATACACTTACAGACAAATATCATTGCATATAGACAGTGTGTGTATATACAAACATATTTCAATATACTACACTGCATCTTCACCCAGCCTGCTGCCCCCTGAAAATGTCCTGCCCTAGGCCTGGGCCTAAGCAGGAACACAACTCTTACAAAAGTGTTTGCTGTTTATTTAAACAATTAATAATTATTATTCAATGCTCCCCCCAAGCTTTATAAGCCCTGGTTTTCTCCACACTCTGAATGAAGTATTGGGGTGGAGTGGAGCTGCTCAGAAGGTAGTGCTATCTAAAACCCTACCATACCATGGGCCTCATTCAATTGAGCATTTGTAAGTTACTGCAGCCCGTAATGGAGCCTGTAAACTAATTTGCTATTCAATCGTAGTCTTTTCTCGAGCCGCAAAGGCCTACGGGTTACAGGCTTGAAATCCTTTCGCTTGAAATCCGTTGTTCTTTCCCGTCAGCAAGAGTTACGATCGCTAAAATCGCGATTCGCTGCCTGCAAATATTTTCACAACCGTAAATGGCAATTGTAGAAGAAAATCCTACGAATACCAGATCGGACTTGCAAGGGGATTTAACCTCTGTCCGTAGCACTGTAAATGCAAATAAAAAAATACTGCGCTTTTAAAGGCTGGAAAAGTGACATTAGAACAGTCTCAAGCTCGCAAATCGACAATAAAAAATGACTTAATTAATGCTTCATTTCGGGGTTATATCGATCTCGGGAATCAATGAGTTAATACATATCAGGCCACCCACATGGCATTCATTTTTATTATTTTGTGGGTTTGCAAGTCTGATTGCCTATTGGACCTCTAAACTCTAATTGATTGACATGTAACCTCCATCTTATACTGCCGTAATGATATTGGTCTCATTTTCTATTGGCTGTTTCTAAATTGGTAGTTACAGCCTTGCTTAATTGATCATGTTCACGCTCTGAAATGCTACATACGAGTGCATGGTTTACGGTTTTGGCTTTCGGGACGTAACTTGCAGCACGCCCAGAGACATACGGCCTGTATACCGCATTACAATTGAATAAGGCCCCAGTCGTGTGTACATGATTAGCAGCTCAGGTTACACTGCTTCTTGCTACTAATATTGAGAATGGTTTTCAGTTTAGCAAAACGTCATTCAGTGGGTGGAGAGAAATGGATCAATATTAAATTATAATGAATTCTTCAAATAAACACTTAATAATGGTACTTTTCTCATCAAGCCCTGTCTGATTAGTATTTAGAGAACCCTTTACAAGACCATTAAAGTGGCCCTTTAGTAATTCAGTGCCATATTACTGATAATTTTCATGGGAGATTTCCATTACACAAAACATATATTTTCCATGCGATCGACTCGCTGCAGCATCTCATTATTTTACATCTACAGCCGCTGCAATGTCTAAATAACTAGACAGAAAGTGAACTCAAATATCTACTCTCTGCAGAAATCTACACCTACAGTTCCCGCTTCAGTTCATCAAAATGACAGTGTGTGTAAATGTAGTGGCACGTTCCCCTGCAAAACAGAGCAAGAAATGACTGGAATCTACAAAGGCCGATGAGACTTAAAAACTAAGAGCCTCATTCAATTGAGGCATCGGAAGAACCGGTTTCGGAAATGGAGGCCGTAACTTATTTTGCTATTCAATTGGCGTCTTTTTGCGGACTCCCATCGGGTTACGGGCTCCAAGCTCAGGCCTCGGGTTCATTGCGATGGTTAACATCGCAAGTTAATGCCCCTCCAAGCCTTTCGTCTTCCATGGCCGCAAGAGTTTTGAATGCTAATCGATATTCAATTGCTCCGAGTCAGCCTCGCTAACCACCCTGCCAAGGCCACAACTCGCAAAAGTCGGATTCCAAGGAGGACTCGCAAAGGGCTTAATGACATGTCCGGAGCACTGTAATTGCAAATATGAATTCAATACTGTACTATAATGATGGGGAAAGTGATGAAAGACATAAGAACTAATTGCATAACAGTCTCAAGCCCGCAAATCGGCAATCAAAAATCATTTAATTGTATATTTAAATTCGGGGTTATATCGATCTTGGGAATCAATGAGTTAATACATATCAGGCTACCCATATGGACTAGAACAGTATCAGCATTCAGTTTTATTAGTTTGTACATTGCGGGTCGGATCGCATATCGGACCCCCCGGATCGGAAGTTGATTGAAATGTCAACTCCATGTTGTACGGCCTTCATGATGACGGGCTCCTTTTCTATTGGCTGTTTCAGCATCGGGAGTTACGGTCTTGCTTTATTTGATCATGTTCAAGCTCGCAAATGCTACATACGATTGCATGGTTTACGAATTTCGCTATCTGCCCCTAACTTGCGGTCTTGCAGAATTGAATAGCACCGTAACTCCAGCGTGCTGTGGGCCCGCAGGAGTCCCGTAGACTCACGGCCTATATCCCTGGACTTGTGGACTCCTAATTGAATGAGGCTCTATTATTGCAACTGCAGAGATTCACAGAGATTTCTGCATTTTAAAAGTTTTATCTTTGGTGGCTGTAACTTAAGTAGAAAAATAAGGACATAAGGCCTTATTCAATTGCAAATTTAGAAATTTTCTACAATTACAGAGCGATTCAATAGAACAAGCCCACAATTTACGGGCCGAAGCCAAAACTGTAAACCATGCAATTGTGCGTAGCATTTCAGAGCGTGATCATAATCAATTAAGCAAGGCCGTAACTACCGATTTAGAAACGACCAATAGTAAATGAGACCGTCCTCATGACGTCAGAAAAACATGGAGATTAAACATCAATAAATTAGTGTTTAAAGGTCCGATATGCGATCAGACTTGCAATCCGGCAATGTACAAAATAATAAAAATGAATGGCGACACTGTTCCAGTCCATGTGGGTGGCCTGATATTTATTAACTCATTAATTCCCGAGATTGATATAACCCCGAAATTAAATGTAAAAAATATATATTTTCTATTGCAGATTTGCAAGCTTGAGCAAATAGTAAATGAGACCGTCATCATAATGTCAGTAAAACATGGCGTTTAAACCACAATCAATTAGTGTTCAGACGTCCTATATGTAATTAGGCTCCAGACATTTTGCAATTTTAAAAAAATCAATAAATCTACTATTCTAGTTATTGCGAGTTCAATGATATATATTAACCCATTGATTGCCGGGATCGATATAACGCAGAAATTACACATATTTGTTTTATTTTTTTATTGCAGATTTGTGAGCTTGAGACTGTTGTGCAATTAATTCTCATGTCTGTCATCACTTTCCCTGTCATTTACAGTGCAGTAGTGACTTATTATTTGCATTTACAGTGCTACGAATAGGTATTTAACCCCCATGAGAGTTCTATCTGGTACCCGTAGGATTTTCTTCTACATTTCCTATTTATGGGTGTGAAAACATTTGCGGGCTTGAGGAATTGTAGCAATTGAATAGCAATTTGCAATTTTAGCAATTATAACTTTTGCGGACGTGAAATATCAAAGGTTTTGGTAGGCTGTAATTTCCGGTTTTGACAGAGGCAGAGATTTTCAGCCTGTAACCCGTAGATCATTTGCGGATCTCTAAAAGACCCCAATTGAATTGAAAATTAGTTTATGGGCTCGATTATGGACTCCAGTAACTTACAATTGAATAGGGGCCATACTTTCTATGGTTTTCAAAGTACCTGCTTTGCACAAAACTAATTATTTTGTAACCTCACATTTTCTCTGGATTCACTTAAGTCAGCTTAAAGTGATGTCACATTTATTATCATTAATATAATTATATATAGAAAGGTGGCTGCAATGCAAAATAATTTGAACCCCCACTGCTATTCATAATTATATAAACATATGTTTATACCTGTATATCTATATATATATATATATATATATATATATATATATATATATATATATATAGTTGAATAATCAGAGTATTGCAGTAAATAGTGATACCTTTTTTATTGGACAAACTTATTCATAATATTGCAACAAGCTTTCGAGAGAAGATCCTCTCTTTATCAAGTCAGAAAGCAAAACTGATACAAATATGAACTAAAACAGTAAACAGAAAGAAAGGAAAGAAAGGGAAAAACAAGAAGAACAGCATTGTGAATAATGTCCTGATAGGTCAGTATGTAAGTCTATAGAGCAGGTTGTAGATAAGAACACAGCAAAGTAAAAATAAGGAGCAAAACATTTCAACATAGCATAGCTTACAAAAGCTGCAATAGAAGGGGGGAGGTATGTGGAATGTGTATAAGCTATAAGACATTACGATAGTGGGCCAGAAAGCTTAAGTCAATATTAATGCCCATATCATTGGTATTAAAAATTGAATCATTCTGAGGTTCTGGATGGAGTTATTCACCTGGATGAAATGGTGTCCAACTGGAGTACAATAACTGTCTTCATGGTGTCTTTTGATGGAGCTTCGGTGGAGGTTCATTCACATGTGTAGTTTATGGCTGGTTTCTCCAATGTAGCACCCCCTTTCACATACAGTACATTGTATCATGTACACTACATTGGATGATGTACATGAATATGAGGCTCTGATATTATAGCTCATGTTGTTATGTGTGGCTGTGTCCCCTTTGCAGATGTGTTGGCATAGTTTGCAGCGACTTTTATTGCAGGGTTTGGTGCCATTTTCTCGGTTATGCATTTGGCAATCTTATGTTCACCAATGTTTGTCTTAAATTTGGTGGCTTCCTAAATGCCAGAATGGGGGGTTTACGGAATATATGTTTCAATTATGTGTCCTCTGTGAGTTGTGGTTGTAAATCCTTAAATAAGTATGTGGTTACCAGAGTTATATATATCACATATTATAATTGTCTAACTACGATTCGTCGTCACGCTGCTTTGCGTAGTGCGTACGACTTAGTGAGTCGAGCCGTTAAACCGCTCTGTTGCGTAGTGCGTACGACTGCTGCGCTCATCGCCCCCGTTAAATCGTAGCACTTTAGCAATGAGCGCCACAGGCGCTCATTGCAGGCGAGCCTCGCGTAGCGAGGCGAGCCGTTAAACCGTAGCACTTAGAAAAAAAATACGAGGTGAAAAAAATTACGTGATAAGCGGCGGAACAAAAACAGTAAAAAAAACACTAAATACACACTAAAAAATAAAACAAAGGTCACTTACAGTATGGGGAACCAGGCAGGACGTCTGGAAGTGAGTTGGAACTGCAATTTAGATCGATTTAGCCGAGTTACAAAGATCGAAAATCGGCTAAGCGAGAAAAAAATGGCCGGCGAAAAAAATGAAAACGAGGCTATACTACTACGAACTGCGTAAAACACAGCCACAGACGTATGTCTTTGAAAAACAACGAGATAATGGATGCGGATTAACCGTGCAATGAGTAAAAAGACAGTAGCGAGTACATTTTACGAAACGCAATTACAGATTTACGCATTAACACAGATTTAACGACGTTGTCTTGCGCAACATCGGATTTCCCGCCTAAACCAACGCATTTGATGTGAAATATAAGCTGGAAGTTACAAAAAAAAAAATTAAAAAAAAAAAATTGTATTTATTTTAAGAAAAAAAAAAAGGGACAAATGTAGCATCATGTTGTGTGGCAAACACATTTCACTACATTTAATTTTTAGTGACCGTCATTTGACCGTTTGACCATATTTACTGTTAAACCGTAGTATTTTAGCGGGCTGAGCGATGAGCGCCGCAGGCGATCATTGCCCGGCGAGCCTCGCGCAGCGAGGCGAGCCGTTGAACAGTAGTACTTTGGCAATGAGCGCCGCAGAAAAAATGCTGCAGGAACAAAACGAAAACCAGGCGACAGCACTATAACCACGAAAAACACGTACCGATAATCCGCTAAGACGCATACCACACATTATCCGCCATTTTAGGATAATGCGGAAAATACACAGTTATGTTAACGGTTTCGGATCGCGCACACACACTATTACACTGCACACGTTCATCACGCTTACACAGCACCTCCACACCACTAATGCTGCAGCAACATCAACACAGATTGCCAGCTCTTCAACACAATGCATAAAAATATGTAAATTCATTTATTAATTTGATTTCTATATTTCTGTAGGACACACAAAACAACATTAGCTACCTTACAATTCCATGTGTATATTAATAACTAAACAACTTTACAAACATACACATCTCATTGCCGTCATTTTTTGAGGGGCAATACGCTAGTATATATATAAACAGTTATAGACAGAGTGACCTGCGCTTATCTAGAAACATATATACATTTTACAAGGGTGGACAAAATATCTAAAACTTAGGAGCCAGATAGATTTGTAGGAACCTGTTCTATAGCAGCAAGACAAATGAGCCTTCATAGAGATGCATTTTACTTTTGAAAATATGTCTCTGGCTACCATTGTATTCACTATTTTATGTTTCTTGATAACTATTCATCCTACAATAAGCTATGGGAGATGGTTTAGTGACTTGTCACAGTTATGTTTTATGTAAAACACTAGCCATGATCACCATCTTGGTATTCACTAAGAATTTTTCTCCACTATAAGCACTGCAAAACTACTGTCTGACACTGATTAATGGCAAAGCGCATATTTTAATAATTATATTTATTTTATAACTTTATATTTTTCCACAAGTCATCTTAAAAGATTTCAGAAAATATTTATTAATGTGATATATTCACCATTTGCCAGCTATTTTCTATTTTAATATACATTGCTCCTAATAACATAGAAATCAGCTGGAAATGATTATCAATATTCATAGATTATATCAACTCTCTGTGAATATACCATTCTATTATATCTCTGAAATATATTAAAAGTGCATAAAAAACTACTCCTCATTATCTATCTTTGCCCTTTCACATCTGCCATCATTATAGTCCCAAAGTGAAAAGGTGGATCAAGACTTAGCATTATAATGAAGTTACTTTGTGAATACTGTGAAAGCGACTAATGCAACTAGCCATGATTAGGACCAATCTTTTGCACCTTTATGCACAATATTAATGAATCTGGCCCACTGATGGGTTGAAAGGATTTATTGCCATGGCAGCAGCATAATGTCGTTCAAGACGTGAAGAAATAACTATAATTATATCCTTGTTTCTTCTTTTTAATGTAATATTATCTTACACAGCAAAACAACTTTAATAAAATGTTATGCTGTTAATTCCTTAAATTACATAAAAATGTTGTTAGCTGTCAGTTTACAGAATGCTGCAATTCTTTTAATTTTAATTGTGTTATGAATGAAGTGACAAGTAGGGCTTCTCATGGGTTAATGAACTTCTACTTGTTATTGAGAAGTATAATAATGATCTGTGTTCCAAGTGAAGGTGTGCAATACATCATCCTTGCCTTGACTGCTTCTCTGTAGCATTATTTTTCAATGGTCCGAATCTAAGCCGCACCCGCATATAAGCCTCACCCTTAAAGTTCAAGGGGAAAAAATTGAAAAAAGATAGTACTCAAATATAAGCCGAACCCGTAAAATTGGAGAGAAAAAGACTCTCAAAGTGATCAGCCATTGCAAGAAACAGGCTTTCTAATTAGCACTGTAGCTTTTTTTGCAGGTTACAGGCTTTACAGGATGTTCGAATCACTAAAACCGTAAATCGCTATTCAATACCGCAGTCTCAAGCACGAAAATCGGCAACCTTAACTCGCAATCGCGCAAGTCAGCAGTAATTTTGCGTTCTTGGCTGGCAGAACAGAATAATGGCCATGACAAATGGCGGGTGAGGAAAGCTTATTTACCTCCCTCACCACCCAATCAAATAACACCGACTTCCCCTGTTAGCTGTCTTCCTGGACTATGGGAAGAGCGCTCACTTTGGTAATATACAGTGCCGCTCCCCATTTTCCTGACTCAATCCTGCCTGCCTGGATGTTTCTCCCTCTATAGCCAGTCCGCAAAGTGTCATCTTTCTCACTTGCAGCCCCATTAAATTACTGCGATTTTATGAATTGTAGCTCCTAACGTAGCTCGCAAGACTTAAGGCTATTAAATTAGCCTCTTAAAGCAACCTGCAGACAACTTGCAGGTTAAGACGCAGCAAGGCAGAAAAAAGCCTATGGGACGTGGAACTTTGCGGCCACAAATCCTTTGTTCTTTCAAGCCCGTATCTCGCAGCCTGTTCTAATTTAATAGCACTGTAAATACGCAAGTCTTCAAGCTCGCAGCCGTTGCGGGTGTCGCATTGCAGATACAAGCTTCTAATTTAATGTGGCTGTTGGTTTTTAATTACACAATCTAAAGCAGGACCGTTTCCAACAATCTTGTACTTAGGGACAAAAAAGTTAAAGAAAAAAAAAAGCAACTGAGCATTTATAATTATATAAGTGCATAAAATGACCACTGTAAATGGAAAATAAATTGAATGTGCTTTAGCAGATCCTGCTTGTGTCTATGGGCTTCCATGTTGTCTTGGAACCTGAGAGTTGTGCTTTACCACTTTTTGTTCTGTTCAGCAGTGGAGAGAGAAAGGGTGAATTGATGTCTCTTTGAAGAGTAAGTTCAGCGGTTAGCATTTGATACCTTCCACCCAGGCTGGATTAACTATTAAGCAAAATAAGCACATGCTTAGGGCATCAATGGAAGAGGTCACCACAGAAACTTCCCTTTGCCGGGTTTTCCATTGACCATATTGTGCAAAACTGCAAATAGTGCAGCTGAACCAGGTCCACAAAAGGGGCTCCCACAATAAATGGAAAAAAATAATAATATGTATGTGCAATATTAGTAATAATAGAGGTGAATGATATATATTGTAACTGTTTATTAGAGTCTACTAGCTACGGGCCCGTCAAAAACAACGGAAATAAAATGTTATGGCTGGGAATGCTGTACTTTCCGCGCTCATCATGAGCCCCGCGCTGAGCGCCTTCAGCAAGCCCCTCCCCCTGTGCAGTTTATAGGCCTGGCGCTTGAGTGTTACTGTCTTGGGTTGTGTTACTGCATTAGGTTAAGTGTTAGAGACTTGGATTAAGTGTTACTGGCTTTCGGTAAGTGTTACTGTTTAGGGCTACTTTTTATGTCCTTCGGGCTACTTTTACGTTCTTGGGCCTTGTTTTCGTCGTTTTGTGTGATTTCGGCAGCCATTTTTATTGCTGCTTAGGTGATATTCGATCGTGAAAAAACTGCAAAAATATGCATCAAATTAACTTGCAACCTCACTCACAGGCTCCCTTCCTCTCCCACTGTGGTGTGTGTGTAAGTTAATTTGAGGCATATTTCTTGTTTTTTTCATGTGTTTTCAGTTTTGTGGTTCGGCCGCTAAAGTCGTAATTTTGCGAGGCGCACAGTGCATTTACGGGTTTCGGTCCTAAGTCGTACGGGTCGTAAGTCCCGCGTGCCTCACCTGCTCGCCTCGCTAAGTCCCGCGTGCCTCATCTGCTCACCTTGCTAAGTCACGCATGCCTCAAATGCTCGCCTCGCTTTGCAAGACTCGCAGTGCAATGAGCTCCTTTGGCGCTCATTGCAGCCTTATTCACGCATGTCTCAACTGCTCGCTTCGCAGTGCAATGATCGCCTTCAGCGCTCATTGCAGCCTACGTCCTGCGTGCCTCAACTGCTCGCCTCGCTTCACGAGGCTCGCAGTGCAATGAGCGTCTTTGGCGCTCATAGCATCCTAAGTCCTACGTGGTCAACGGCTCGCCTCGCTTTGCGTTCCCAACACTGACAACTATAATAGTGATTATGTAGAATTATATATATATATATGAAGGCACCAAAATGTTAAGTGCTTAGGGCCTCTTAAGGCCTTAATCCGGCTCTTCTTCCACCCTTCATGAGCCTACCTACTCTTGTTGCTTGTTCTGTCATGCGTCTCTAGTTCTGCAGATCTGACTCACTTGTAGATAAAACAGTAATATTTCAACATTATCATTAGCTTATCTAATATACAAATCTGGTACAGATAAAAAAAATGGTTAATATGCTTATTTTTCAAATGAATATTGATGTTTCTAAATGTACACAACTAAATAATTACTTATTCCCATTGGTATATTTTGTTATAGCACAGTAATATGGTGGTGGTGTCTCTGGCTCCTATTGTACTGAGCACCATGATGGTGTGCTACAATATGATGTATATTAGTACAAGCGGTCCCCCGGTTAAGGACGAGATCTATTCGCAAGAACGTTCTTAAGTCGGATTTGTATGTACTGTAAGTCGGATGCCTGATAAATAATAATAATAATAATAATAACAATACTATAATGGCTCATATGTAGTAGTAATAATAATACAGTGTAATAATAATACCCCTGCACTGTAATAATAAGTTACAGAAATGATTTTGTTCTTTCTTTTAATTCAAACAGAACATAAAGATAAACTCCTACAAAAAGCCTTGAGAGCCGGTTCTTAAGTAGGGGTCATTTGTAACCCGGGGACCGTCTGAAATATCACAGGAAAAACAAACCAGGTTGAAATGGAAAATCCACATTTTATATTATATTGGGACAAGCCCAAATATGTGAACATGATAGCAGATACACTTGGAATTTCACATGTCCTGGAGCCAGTTTGCATGCGTTAGCAGTTGGCTGTTTGGTAAAATAATCCTTAACAATCGTGTATAATGTCAGATTTCTGCTTCTTTGCTCAGCAGGAGCCTCCAGCAGTTGATGCAATGAGCATGAAAACAATAATTAATACCTGCAGGCTCTGCTCGCTGCATGTTGGTGCCTTATTGCCGTGCAAACACTGACACCTTCTGACACAAGGGAAACCTGCAGCTATTACGTCAGGTTTTTTTTGCTGATGGATATCCCTGTCACACTGCATTTATCTCATATTTAGTATAAATCAGCCATTACTCACTGCACTAGGCATTTAATTTCTATTGCACAAGATTTATTAGCTTTACCTTTCAATTGAGACTATCTGTACATCATATTATAGAACACCATCATGGGGCTCAGTACAATAGGAGCCAGAGAGCCCACCACCAACACATTTTCCTTTTGCCCTTGATTTTAAGTATATTTTGTAAGATCTGTAAATCAATCCAACTAATGGAACTAAAAAAGCTGGAATATAAATAAAATATAAGAATTGAAAAAAACATTCCATGTAAAGTGGGCTAAAGGCAAAAGGGTGATACGTCTTGAGCCTCATTTGCATGTCACTACCCAGAATCCTTAGCAGCAGTGGAAATACTGTTCACTGATGATTTTTGTGGGAAATTAGGTCTCCTGTCCTGATTGGGACATGTAAGTGTACTCCGAATTGCATATTATTTCCTTGCTGGTTTGAGTTGAGTTTATTTAATTCACCTTTCGACCCACCCTAATATACTTAGGACCCTATTAAATTGTCAAAATCGCTATTGCTGAAGCCTGTAACGTAGCCCGCAAACGTTATTGATATTAAATTGGCCTCTTTTAGCTACTCGCAATTGATCTGCGTGTTACAGGCTGAAAAGCAGCTGCGGTTGTCAAAATCGTAACTCCGACCCATCTAAGCCTTTAATCTTTCAAGCCGTAAATGTTACAATCGCTAAAATCACAAAACGCTATTAAATTGCTACAATTCAACAAGCCCGGAATTGCTTTCACACCAGTAAATGGCACATAGAGCCAAAAATTTTACGAGTACTAGAGATGACTCGCACAGAGGTTAAACATCTGATCGTAGCACTGTAAAAGCGAACAAAAACACAATACTGTACTCTAAAAAATGGGGAAAGCGATGAAGGACATTAGAATTACCGTATATACTCGGGTATAAGCCGACCTGAGTATAAGCCGAGGCACCTATTTTACCACAAAATACTGGGAAAACGTAGTGACTCGAGTAAAAGTGGGAAATGCGCTGCCCCCTGTGTTCCTCTTGTGCCCTCTGCGTCCCCCTCTTGTGTCCCCCCTCTCTCTCCCCTGTGTCTCTCTCCCCTCTCCCTACCCCATGTCTCTTCTCCCCTCTCCCTCCCCTGAGTCTTTTCCCCTCTCCCTCCCCTGTAATCTCTTCCCCCCTCTCCCTCCCCTGTGTCTCTTCCCCCCTCTCCATCTCCTGTGTCTCTTCCCCCTCCCTCCCTCCCCTGTGTCTATCCCCCCTCTCCCTCCCCTGTGTCTCTTCCCTCCCCTCTCCCTTCCCTGTGTCTCTTTCCCCCCTCTACCTCATGTCTTTCCCTCCCCCTCCCTCACCACCCTCCTCAACCCCCATCCTCAACAGCCCTCCTCATCCTCCCTTCTCAACCCCTCTCCTTATCCTCAACCCCCCTCCTCAACCTCTCTCCTCAACCCCTCTCCTCATCCTCAACCCCCCTCCTCAACCTCTCTCCTCAACCCCCCTCCTCATCCTCAACCCCCCTCCTCAACCTCTCTCCTTAACATCTGTCCTCAAACCCCCTCCTCAACCCCCCTCCTCAACCTCTCTCCTCATCCTCAAACCCCCTCCTCATCCTCAACCTCTCTCCTCAACCCCCCTCCTTATCCTCCCTCCTCATCCTCCCTCCTCATCCTCAACCCCCCTCCTCATCCTCAACCCACCTCCTCACTTTACCCCTCTCTGATTACCTCCCCCTCTCCCCTCACAGGTCCCGACGCAGCTGGAAGATGCGCAGAGGAGCAGCTGCTGATGGAAGCTAAGTGATGGGAAAGGGAGAGAGGGAGGTAATTAGAGAGGGGTAAAGTGAGGAAGGGGGTTAAGGAGGGAGGATGAGGAGGGGGGTTGAGGAGGGCGGTTGTGGAGGAGGAGGGGGGTTGAGGATGAGGAAGGGGGATGAGGAGGGAGTTGAGGGGGGGTTGAGGAGGGAGGATGAGGAGGATGATAAGGGGGAGGGAAAGGGACACAGGGGGAGAGACAGAGGAGAGGGAGAGGGGGGAAGGGACACGGCGGTGAAGAGACACGGGGGGGAAATGGACAAAGGGTGACTCGAGTATAAGCCGAGGGGGCCCTTTTCAGCCTTAAAAAAAGGGCTTTAAAAACTCGGCTTATACTCGAGTATATACGGCAATTGCAAAACAGTCTCAAACTCACAAATCTGCATTATTTTTATTTTTTTTCTGTGTCATTTCTGTGTTATATCGATCCAAGCAATCAATGGGTTAATACATATCATTGAACTGGCATGGACTAGAATAGTAGATTTATTGATTTTTTTATATTGCAAAATGCCTGGATTGCGAGCCTGATCGCATATAGGACGTCTAAACACTAATTGATTGTGGTTTATATGCCATATTTTACTCATTTACTATTGGCTGTGTCTAAATTTAATTTACGCGCTTGCTTAATTGATCACGATCATGCTCTTAAATGCTACTTACGGATTAATGGTTTCCGATTTAGACTTTCGGCCATGTAGTTGCGAGCTTGTTCAATTTAGTCGCTCTGTAACTGCTGCAAATTTCTAACCCGGTGACTTTTGGGCTTTATGAAGGCAACTGCGGGCTTGGAATTGAATGAGACCCTTAGTGTCTGGTCTGAATTAAACGAAAAATAAATGTGATTTTACTTGTCTCTTTTGTCATTGTCTTTTTACATAATATAAATGATATTTGTAAGTGGATGATCTAAAAAGAAAAAAAGACTAACAGTGAACAGAAACAGACATATAAACTAATACACATACACAGCAAGCAGTTTGTGCTCTTTTACCACAGAGAGACAATCTGCGTACAATAGCCTTTCTGACTACCATCTAGGGCTAACAAAATCATTAACTGGCTGTAGATACATAACCAGAAGGATGTAATCCTTTATTTTTACCACCAACCCTTTGCAGGCTTTGGCCTAGTTGTGCCATGTGGCATGTGGCGCCATAAGATAGCAGGGATCAGCCTTCTTTGGATATAACTCTACCCTTTCTCCTAAAAGTTCTACAAGTTTTATGTCAACAGATTTATGGATTCATATACAATCTAACATAACCAATCAAAAAACTTGTACATTGAAAAGCCTGATTCATATATCTGTTGTTTACCCTGTTTATCCCAGCGGGCCGATATCAGCGGATCATTACTTGTCCTGGATAGACATGGACAAATTTGATAATACTACTTTAGATGGATGTATATGGAGGAGAAAGGAAAGTCCACCGCTGCAAAGAACAATTCAGCATAGGATCCTGGTACGTTCGAAAAATGAACCAAGGTAAACTGGACATAGTCAAAGAAGAGATGACAAGAGTAAACATTGATATCCTAGGAATTCGTAAAATCAAATGGATCTTCTATTGTGCTCAGGAATCGCGCAGGAGAAGTAGAGTATCCATCATATTCAGTCAAAGAGTGGCCAAAGTGAGATTATTCAACACCTCACAGATTTAACTCCAAGAAAATTTTTACTCTTATCTCAGGAGATTGGAATGCTAAATTAAGGAACCAAAATATGCCTGGAATAACTGGCAAGTTTGGTTTTGGAGTACAAACTGAAGCAGGTCAGAGATTAGTAGAATTCTGTCAATATAATTCTCTGGTCATTGTCATCCTCTTCCAACAACCTCAGAGACAACTCTATGCAATATAGAAATCAGTTTGACTATATACTTTGCAGCCAAAGATGGAGGAGCTCCATACAGTCATCAAAAACAAGACCTAAAGCTGACTGCGGCTCAGGCTTCATGAGAAATAAACTTCAGAAATAAACAAGTTTAGAAATAAGAGACCCAGCAGATACAAAATATATAATATCAGCTAAAAATATGCAGATGAGGTAAAGAATAGATTTAAGGAAATAGATATGGAGGTTAGACTGTCTGAAAGTCTCTGTGCAGGAGTTTGTGACATTGTCCAAAAAACAGCAAAAATGAAAATCCCTAAAAGAGAGAAAACTAAGAAGGCAAAATGGTGGTTGTCATGAATCAGCCAGGGGCCATCTTGGATTTGGAACTGTTATCTGCCACATGTTATTGAACAGAAGGTTTTGGGCTCCCAGAGCCACTGTTATAATGTTATATATTCAGGGCAGAGTCCCACTGTTATTGTTATGCATTCAGAGAAGAGGCAGTTTACCACGTCACCACTAATAAAGTCGTCATAACGCATTAAGTGGACTGACATGGGAAGTACTGCCTCAACTCATAACATGTGGGTTATAAAATGTTGTAGTGGTATTATCTGTAAATATATTGTAATGTGGGAGCCATGTTGTGTGCAGTCAGCCATATTGGGTCTGATACAGATAGTAACTTGAGTAGATCACCCATCTGCCTTCCAGCTATCACCTAAATTAAACACTTGAAGTGATAGCAAGGCCAGAACAAAGGGGTCTGTACAGACATTGAGGCACCTTAACCCCATGGGGTCTTCAGCCCAATATCAGGGTCATAGTACAGGAGCAAATAGATGTTTCTCCCTTGAGAACCAGAGACCAAGTGAATTAGGCAGCCACACCTAGTGGGCGGCCCAGGGGAGGGGTCTGGAAGTTCCCAGAGCTTACCTCTAGTCCATTGGCCAGAGGTAATCAAGTTACTCTGGAGATTACCCCATTGGCCAAGAGGAAGATGAGGGTTGGACAAGGGGGTAGCCACTCCTGTACTGGTTTTGTGAGTTGTTTAAATACTTGTGTAAAAATAAAGAAGTTGTTCTTAATTGTCATACTTTGACTAAGCATGTATTATTGACCCAGAGGCATATGCTTGTAGAGGAGCTCGTTCTGACTCCCTACCAAGGTGCTCCCAGGTACACTACCACCAGCAGCTGGGACTTATGCCTTTGTACCGACAAAGACTGTCCATAGAGAGTCTTACTGGTAACAAGGCTGCAGGAGTTGATTGAATCACGTAAGGAATCTGTATGTGGACCAAGAAGCCACGGTCAGAACCGAATATGGATGGAAAGCTATGACAAGTCTAGATAGGCTATTAAAAAGTAACAATATACAGTGCCTTGCAAAAGTATTCACCCCCCCCCCCCCTTGACTTTTTACCTATTTTGTTACATTACAGCCTTAAGTTCAATGTTTTGTTAAACTGAATTTTATGTGATGGATTAGAACACAATAGTCTAAGTTGCTGAAGTTAAATGAGAAAAATATATACATAAAACAATTTTTTAGAAATAGAAAACAGAAAATTGGCATGTGCGTATTTATTCACCCCCCTTTGTTATGAAGCCCATAAAAAGCTCTGGTGCAACCAATTACCTTTAGAAGTCACATAATTAGTGAAATGATGTCCATCTGTGTGCAAGCGAAGTGTCACATGATCTGTCATTACATATACACACCTTTTTTGAAAGGCCCCAGAGGCTGCAACCCCTAAGCAAGAGGCACTACTAACCAAACACTGCCATGAAGACCAAGGAACTCTCCAAACAAGTAAGGGACAATGTTGTTGAGAAGTACAAGTCAGGGTTAGGTTATAAAAAAATATCCAAATCTTTGATGATCCCCAGGAGCACCATAAAATCTATCATAACCAAATGGAAAGAACGGAGCACAACAGCAAACCTGCCAAGAGACTGCCGCCCACCAAAGCTCACGGACAGGACAGGGAGGGCATTAATCAAAGCGGCAGCACAGAGACCTAAGGTAACTCCAAAGGAGCAGCAGAGTGGCCAGAAGAAAGCCATTACTTTTAGCAAAAAACAAAATGGCACGTTTTGAGTTTGTGAAAAGGCATGTGGGAGACTCCCAAAATGTATGGAAGAAGGTGCTCTGGTCTGATGAAACTAAAATTGAACTTTTCGTCCGTCAAAGAAAACGCTATGTCTGGCGCAAACCCAACACATCACATCACCCAAAGAACACCATCCCCACAGTGAAACTTGGTGGTGGCAGCATCATGCTGTTGCAATGTTTTTCAGCAGCCGGGACTGGGAAACTGGTCAGAGTTGAGGGAAAGATGGATGGTGCTAAATACAGGGATATTCTTGAGCAAAACCTATACCACTCTGTGCGCGATTTGAGGCTAGGACCTTCACCTTCCAGCAGGGCAATGACCCCAAACACACGGCTAAAGCAACACTTGAGTGGTTTAAGGGGAAACATATAAATCTGTTGGAATGGCCTAGTCAAAGCCCAGAACTCAATCCAATAGAAAATCTGTGGTCAGACCTAAAGATTGCTGTTCACAAGGGCAAACCATCCAACTTGAAGGAGCTGGAGCAGTTTTGCAAGGAGGAATGGGTAAAAATCCTACTGGTAAAATGTGGCAAGCTCATAGAGACTTATCCAAAGAGACTTGGAGCTGTGATTGCCGCAAAAGGTGGCTCTACAAAGTATTAAGTATTGACTTTAGGGGGGTGAATAGTTATGCACATTGACTTTTTCTGTTATTTTGTCCTATTTGTTGTGTGCTTCACAATAAAGTTGTGGGCATATTCTGTTAATTAAATGAAGCAAATCCTCAAACAATCCATGTTAATTCCAGGTTGTGAGGCAACAAAACTTTTACAAGGCACTGTATCACTATCAACAAAGGTCAACTTAGTTAAAACTACAGTATTTCCAGGAGTGACACACAGATGTGAGAGCTGGACCAAAAAGAAGACTGGGCACTGTAGAATTGATGTCTTTGAGTTGTGGTGTTGGAGAAAACTGCTTAGAGTTCCTTGGACTGAAAGAAGTTCCACTAAATCAGTACTACAGGAAATCAAGCTAAATCGTTTCACTGGAAGGAATGATCATGAAGCTAAAGTTCAAGTATTTTGGCCTTAAACAGAGAAGACAGGATTCCCTAGAGAAGACTCTGATGCTGGGAGACATTGAAAGCCCAGGCGGAGATCGATAGATGAGGTCAATGAAGTAACGAACATAAGCTTGAGGAAGCTCAGAGGCTCAGTGGATGACATATGTGCCTGACGTGCTGCAGTTCATAGGACCATGTAGAGTCGGACACGACCAAACGGCTAAATAACAACAACTATAGAACTTAATGAGATACTCATCTGCTCCATAGCAGATCAACTAGTGCGAGCAATGGCACATGTGATTATCTTGCACACAATATTTCTACACGAGCTGAGGGAAATAGCAGGTTTAATCCATACTTTTGGGACACTATTAACTTTCTCCTCAGCAACTACTGAACAGCACATCCAAAAAACATCCAAAAACTAGAACAGAGCAATTAAAGATACCTTGTATACCTGGGAATCATTTTTCACAGGGAAGAGGGACAAAGAATCAGATTATCAAATGCATATAAACACATATATGTGTACACACAAACGCTTATGACCATATACATTAATTAATTATACTATATATATATATATATATATTATATATATATATATCACATATATAGTTGTGAGCATACGAGCCGTTGCTCATACTTGCGGGCTCGAGCAGCGAGCCGCGGCCCTTGTGAAATTTACGGTCAAACGCAAACAACCACACAACAACCCCGACCACGCAAACAACACGACACACCAACTACGACCCTCGCAAACTTTACCTCGCAACGCAAACAACATACGAGACATGTTACCACACATTACGACCTCGCAACAATCGGACGCAACTCGCGAACATTACAAAATTCAAAACACAATAAATACACACAGCACATACATAAAAAGATTACCTACAGCAAGAGGTAGCATCCAGGACCTCAAAAAAGCAACTTACAGCTTCATTTAACTCAAAATTAAAGAGTTTAGACACTAAAAAATTCGCTAAGCGACAGAAAAAATGGCTGACGAACAAAACGAAAACGAGGCTACAGCACTTTAAACACGCAAAACACCAAAAGAAACACGCAAATCACCACAAAAGAACTACAGATATTCCGCTAAGACACATACCACACATTACCTGCCATTTTACGACAATGCGGAAGTACACGAGTACGCTAACGGTTTCCTCTCGCGCACGCACAGTGTTACACTGCACACATTCATCACGCTTACACAGCAGCTCCACACCACTAATGCTGCAGCGACATCAAAACAGATTGCCAGCTCTTCAACACAATGCTTCAAAATAGGTAAAGTATATTCATTTATTAATGTATTACATATTTCATTATTACACACAAAACAGCATTAGCTACCTTACAATTTCATTGCCGTCATTTTTTGACGGGCAATTCGCTTGTATATATATATATATACATACATACATACAGAGAGTGAGAGAAATAACAGACAGGGAGAAAGACCGCGAGAGAAAGACTACAAACGAGAGAGACACACACACAGAGGTAGCAAAACTCACTCACCGAGAGGGAGAGAGACAGAAGGAGAAAGAGAAGAGAGAGACAGAGGCAGTCAGACACATGGACAGTGCTGCATAGAGAGAGACACATGAGACAGATCAAGAGAGACAGAAGAAGTCAGAGACAGACATGGAAAGAGAGACAGAGATAATGAGACACAGAGTGACAGCCACAAAGAGAGGCTGCAAGGCCTATGTACTGCAGCACGTCAGGCACATATGTCATCCACTGAGCCTCTGAGCTTCCTCAAGCTTATGTTCGTTACTTCATAGACCTCATCTATCCATCTCCGCCTGTGCCTTCATATATTTATACAGAAAGTCATTCATGTAAATTAAGGTACTGTAACCAGCACCGGATTTACATATTTGGCATCCCTAGGATTTAAACAATGTATTTGTGATGTACATGCCAATGAATAACGTGACTATACATATATTATAGATACCTATATAGATAGATAGAGATATTATAGACTATAGATCACATTTTGCATATATATTGGTGGAGTAAAATGATGAACAGAGATGCACCTGCGCTTGTGCACATAGAGGGCGGCTAAGGAGGGATACCACATATGTACGTCCGGGCCTTCTCCTCCTCCACCCCTAGAGAAAGCAGGGCCTATGTTCTAAAGATAAGTTAACTGAAATATACATACTTTGTTATACATATAAGACACCCCTCTCAGGGAAGCACCCCTAGGAAGCTACCTTGCTTTCTTAGTGAGAAGTCTGGCCATGACTGTAACATAATATTGTTTTTCAATTATGTTTTAATCTACACAACTCATGACCCTTGCATCATCAACCATAGGATTATTTTCCAACCGATCCCACTTTAACCCTTTGTTACCCTACAATAAACATACTTAGACTTGTTTTGGCCGATAAAAAGACCACAGCTCAATTATTTATTCAACAATAACATTTATAAATCAAAGCAGTGCTTGCCTACCCGACTATATTCTGCCCATCTCTTAGGGGACCCATGCCCCTAGAGGATAATCAGTATCGTAACCTGTTCCCCACTGTTACAAGTTAATGTTAGTAAGCGCTCCCGCACCCCACGATGTGACAATAACAAATACACACATTATTATTTTTAATATTTCCTCTCTTCCTTTTTTTTATAAAAAGGGGGCGGTGGGGTAGTATTTGGAGATGAGAGTAGAGATATAAGGGGGCGCATCATTGTTGAAGGTTTTGTAAGTTATGGTCATGATTTTCAATTTTATTCTGGAGGCTACAGAAGCCATTGATTGACTATCCCTGTTCCTAGGCAGAGTCAAAGCCCACTTTATATGTCACAAATCCCAGGACACTTGGGGCCTCATTCAATTGCGATTTGGCCAATTGAATAGTGCTCTAAATAAGCACATGGCTCTGGGTCTATTTTCCATTTTTATGGCCATTATTTTTTATGCAGAGTGTGTTTTGGAATGCAACTTTTGCATTAAGCAAATAAAAATATTAGCAAATAGTCTACAGGTTACAGGCTTGCAATCCTTGCAGTTGTTACAACCGTAACTTACACCCCATCTAAGCCTTCAATCTTTCATGTCTGCAGGAGTTATGATCGCAAATTGCTATTCAATTGCTACAATTCCACAAGCCCGCAAATGTTTTCACACCCATAAACGGCAAATGAAGGATAAAATCCTAAGAATACCAGAAAGAACTCACAAAGGGGTTAAAGACATATTCGTATCACTGTAAATGCAAATAAAAAATCACTACTGCACTGTAAATGACGGGGAGATAAAATACATTATAATTAATTGCACAACAGTATCAAGCTTGCAAATCTGCAATAAAAAATAATAAAATTTTATGTTTCATTTCGGGGGTTAGATCGATCTCGGGAATCAATGAGTTAATACATATCAGGCCACCCATATGGATTTGAACTGTATTGGCATTTATTTTTATTATTTTGTGTTTTGTGGGTTTGCAAGTCTGATCGCATATCGGACCCCTAAACGCTAATGGATTGACATGTAACCCCAATCTTAGACTGAAGTAATGATGGCAGTCTCATTTTCTATTGGCTGTTTCGAAATGGGTAGTCATGGCCTTGCTTAATTGATCATGTTCCTGCCCTGAAATGCTACGTACGAGTGCATGGTTTACGGTTTCGGCTTTCTGACCGTCACTTGCAGGCTTGTTCAATTGAATCACTTGGTAATTGTAGAAGAGTTTAAGCCAACAGCAAGCCCGCAGACATACAGCCTGTATACCGCATGATGCGGACTGCGAATTAAATAAGTCTCTAAGTGCCACTTAACCACTGTCAGTGCAAAACAGCAGGTCTGATTTCAGAATCTTCTTTTTTTGGCATAATAATGCATATACTGTATATTAGTTATTACAAAACAAAACCAAAAAAAAAGATGAATATAGGCCCCTATTCAATTGAGCAATTGTTATTTACTGAAGCCTGTATTGTAGCCCGTAAACTAATTTGCTATTCGATTGGCGTATTTTCACTACCCGCAATCTATTTGCGGGTTACAAGCTGAAAATCCCTGCGGTTGTCAAAATCGTAACTACCAACTCATCTAAGCCCTTGATCTTTCACGTCGGCAAGAGTTACAATCACAAATCGCTATTTAATTGCTACAATTCCTCAAGCCCGCAATTGTTCTCACACCGTAAATGGCAAATGTAGAAAATCCTATGAGTACCAGATAGGACTCGCAAGGGGGTTAAACACCTGATCATAGCACTGTAAATGCAAATAAAAAATCAATCCTGCACTGTAAATAACGGGGAAAGCGATAAAAGACATTAGAATTAATTGCACAACTATCTCAAGCTCGCAAATCTGCAATATTTTTTTTTTTTAAGTTTAATTTCCATGTTAGATACAAGGCCACCCACATTGACTAGAACAGTATCGCCATTCATTTTTATTATTTTGTACATTGCCGGATTGCGAGTCTGATCGCATATCAGACATCTAAACGCTAATCGAGACTTAACCTCCATGCTGTTTCTAAATAGGTAGTTACGGACTTGCGAAATTGATCATGATCATGACCTTAAATTCTACTTTGGTTTATGGTTTAGGCTTTCAGCCAGGTAGCTGCGGACATGATCAATTGAATCGTTCTATAACTGTTGCAATTGAAAAGGGGCCATAGTCTTTGTAGCCTAGCGTGGAGTGATCTCTCGAAAGAAAGGTTCCAAAGAATAAGACATGAACTTTTTTTTTAGATGTTCCATTACAAATAAGGATTTAAAGTATTTAAAACTTACATTCATTTTGTGCCTACACAACTTATCCTCCATCTCTCTAAAATATAATTTTTTAGCCAATCAGGAAATGCACATTTGAATTTTGTTCACTAAAGCAATGGATTGGAGTCAGACTGATCAGCTATAGGATACATATATATTTTATTATGGAAAAATGAACTATAACTCACTTGAATTTGGTCCCTGACTAGGTATCATCTCATAGAAGAAGTTATTAGGTTGTCCTTGGTCTCACGTTGTATATTTTACATATTTCAATGCTAGTTAACAGACAACCCGCTCAGAATGTATTTACTAAGACTCATCGCACCTACAGCCATCGCAGGACTTACAAAAAACGTATGTTGTATTCAGTTCTGTGATGGTCTTGTAGGTCTCCACCTACTAATACTCCCACCATGGCCTGCAGTTGTCCAATGACCATTTGCTGCAATCTCAAGATCACAGCTCAGTAATAAGTATGGGTGGGGAGAGGACAGGAGTGTAGAAGCCAAAATAATTATAAGGGATATATATATGTGTAGATATATATACATTAAAAAATATGGAGGCAATATATCCCCCCTTGCCAACCAGGTTCCTATACCCATGGGGGAGAGGGGATTAAATCCAACCAGGAAATAACCTGCCCTCTTTGGAAATAGGCAGTGGGGTTAAAATAAATGACACAACCACAATATGAAAGAGTGTTAGAAGTTAATTAAAAATAAGAGAGTGCTTTAGATCCCCCCTGCAACCAGTTCGTAGCACTCTAAAATACTTTTTTCAACTGCAAGTGCTTTTTTCGGTAATGTTACACATGTATTCAGTTGCCCTCACATGTAATATTATTTCGCTTACCCGCAACTTGTAAACCCATGACATGTCAGTAAATTACAAGGCTTAGGTTTACACAAAACTAATAAGTAATATTACGGTGCACTAACCCCACTTCCACCAATGAGAATAGCAACCACGCCATGAATGGAATACCCAAGGATACCCAAGGATATATTACCATGGGGGTCTATTAAGACCCCCATGCCACAAAAATGTTAACTGGCAGGGGATTCAAAAAGAACAGTAAATTTAAGAACAATCTTTGAGACCTACCTAGCCCAACCCTTTGCCCTACTAAAAAGCATTGGGATGTGTGTGTGGGGTAATAAAAAAAAAACAGTGCTCCACAGGACACCCTTAATAAATGGAGTGTAGTCTGACTATTAATTGCATGCTTAATTAATATGCTTTACACTCTATTATTTACTTCAGCAGCTACTATCTTTTTTCAATAATAGATTGAATATGAATTAATCCCATATTTATAAACTGCACAACACCAGTTGATTTCTCTAAATAAACCTTCCTGTTCCAGACATGCCAGCAGCTAACATGTAAGTAAAGTCTGGTGCTTTTCACTGAGGTATTAAAATATGTATTCACACCAACAATTAGAAAATTGCCTTCTGTCAGCGGGTTATGTAGGAAATAGCTCTCTCCGCTCCATGTCTAATTTATTTGATGGCACCTGCTGAGTTCTGCATTACTATGTTTTTATTAATTTTTCCAGATCTCATGGCGTTTTATTTGTGCTGCGATAAGTGGGGAGGAGCGAGCAAATTACTCTCCATACAGCGTAGTGTCTGACAATGTGAAAGCATTTATTATAGTGTCAACACTTGAGCTGTACAGAAATCATATGTCTTAAAATGAGTGGTCTAGAAAATAAGACTATACATTTCATTCTAAGGATTTGATGATATAGAGCCTCATTCAATTGAGATGCGGGCGTCCGTTAGGGAGGCCGTAAGTTATTTTGCGTCTTTTTGCGGGATCCGATCGGGTTACGGGCTCTGGCCTCTGATTCCTTGTGATGGTTAACATCACAGGTTAAGGCCCCTCCAAGCCTTGCTAAAATCACAAATCAATATTCAATTGATCCGATTCCCCCTCGCTAAGCAAGCCGTCAAGGCCGCAAACGGCAAAAGTCAGACCACAAGTTACGGGTTCCAAAGAGGACTCGCAAAGGGCTTAATGACATGTCTGGAGCACTTTAAATGCAAAAACAAAATCAATACAGTACTGTGATGAAAGACATTAGAATTAATTGCATGACAGTCTCAAGCCCGCAAATCGGCAATCAAAACAAATTTATTTTTGTGTTTCAATTTGGGGTTAGATCGATCTCGGGAATCAATGAGTTAATACATATCAGGCCATCCACACGGACTATCACATTTCTATTATTTTCGAGATTGCAGTTTTGCGGGCCGATCGCATATCGGGCCCCGAATCTCTAGTTGATTGACATGTCAACTCCATGTTGTACGGCCTTCATGATGACAGGCTCCTTTTCTATTGGCTGTTTCAGCATCAGTAGTTACTGTCATGCTTAATTGATCGTGTTCAAGCTCGCAAATGGTACATACGATGGAATGGTTTACGGATTTCGCTATCGGCCCCTAAC
This sequence comes from Discoglossus pictus, assembly GCA_027410445.1. Taxonomy (NCBI): domain Eukaryota; kingdom Metazoa; phylum Chordata; class Amphibia; order Anura; family Alytidae; genus Discoglossus; species Discoglossus pictus. The sequence goes on from CM050171.1 coordinate 23,350,221, forward strand.
TTGCGTTCTTGCCGAATTGAATAGCATCGTAACTCGAGCGCGCTGCAGGACATCCGAAGGCCTGCAGACATACGGCCTATATCCCGGGAACTTGCGGCCTTCTTATTGAATGAGGCTCATAGTATAGAAAGTCTGATTGTAATATTAGTTCTTCGTAAAAGCCCATTGGTTAACTATGACTGGCCTTCCTGTGTGAAAATTACAATAATAAATGCAAACTCTGTGTCTTTCTGTGCTGCAGAGATTTCATACATACAAACTGCACCAAAATATGTATGTATGGATGCCTCCAGGGACCAGCAGAGGCATCATAGTTACAAGGTAATTAAGGTTGAAAAAAGTATTTCAGTCCATCAAGTTCAACCTTTTAAGATCTCCTCTGATCTGCAATATGCATATTAAATATTAATTAATTAGTTGTTAATTCATTGTTAATCAATTATTTATTTTTTATTTTTTTTTTTATGTTAATTAGCAATTAATCCAGAGGAAGGCAAACAGAAAAAAAAAGCAAGTGAGACTGAGAGGGGGGAAATAAAATAATTCCTTCCTGATTGCAGATACTGGGGATTGGATTTCTCCCTGGATCAATACTGTCTCTCTAATTATCCATGATAACCCTGAATGCCCTTTTTTAATTAGAAATAAATCTAGTCCCCTTTTAAAGTTATCTATCGAATCCGCTGTCACCACCTCCTTTGGTAGATAATTCCACAGATTAACCACCCTTACTGTGAAGAACCCTTTTCTTTCTTTAAGGTGGAATCTTTTTACTTCTAACCTCAAGGGATGTCCTCTTGTCAGTTGAAACCCTCTTGGCACAAAAAGCTCCCTTGACAAATTGTTATACTGACCCTGGATGTATTTATATAAGGTAATCATATCTCCTCTTAGACGCCTTTTTTCTATGGAAAATAAGTTTAATTTGGTTAGTCTTTCCCCATAACTTAGCCCCTCCATTCCACTTATTAGTTTTCTTGCCCTTCTCTGTACTTTTTCCAGTTCTAAAATGTCCTTTTTATGTAGTGGTGCCCAAAACTGTACTCCATATTCCAAATGAGGGCGTACTAGGACTTTTTAATACATGCTAATATTTTATTTGCCTTTGCAGCTGCTGCTTGGCTCTGAGCACTGTTACCTAGGTGGTTGTCCACAAGTACTCCCAAATCCCTTTCAATATTTGATACCCCTAGAATTGCCCCATTAAGATTATAAATTGCATGGCTATTTTTCCTTCCCAGATGCATAACTTTACATTCATTCGTATTAAATCTCATCTGTCATTTAGATGCCATTTAGATTTAGATGCATTGTGTAATACAGCATACATAAGCTTAAAGGAAGCCATGATTGATGATGGCTATGGATTGAAGAGCGAGGTATTTGTAGGCACATTTGCATGTCCCGGCTTAGCTTCCCAGAATGCAGTGAATTACTGTTTTTCTCGGAATTCTGAGCTAGAAAAGTTTTTTTTTAACTTGTTTTAGACATTCAAATGTGAACACAGATGTACTATTTATTTATTTAATATATATTTATATATATTTACACATAACATATAATTTAAATATAGAAAGGACCGGTGGGGACTTGGGAGTGCACAAATTTGAATGTCCTAGGGCAAAATAAAACCTAAATATACCCATGGATAATATATGATCACTATTGTTTGTACAGCAATAATAGAGATTTTGATATCATTTCCATCAATATATTAGAGTATCAAGTCAAACACGTCCCAGCAAGAGACTAAACCGTATGTAACATCAGTCATGTGACTGTGAACCACATTAGCAAAGCGTTCAGTACTTTATTTATTTAAGATGTATTGTCAGGTTTAAGTCACAACGGGGAATAACACCTGACAAGAGCTTAAAACTGCTTGGCATTATTAATTCCCAAACGGGAGGTGTCTGATAAAATGATACTAATCAGTGACAGGGAAGTCCACAGAGACATTATATGAAGTATGTGTTCTGTTTTATTCAATTTATTAACCCTTCTGAAGTCCCAATCACTATTTATCTGCTACCTTATTCACATACATTGGACATGTAAATGCTCATATGGGTCAATAAAATCTAGATTGTCAGAACACCCATAGGGTGATTAGATAAAATTTCTATAAAACTAATTATCTGGTCCTGTCCAGTGGTGGAAATACTGCTGGTGCAGCAGGTGCAAAGATCTGGGGCCCACAAATCATTAGTGGCCATCTACTACTAGCACTAAAAGGGGACTTTTCAGTTATTGGGGGAGAGGGACATATATCTACTCTTATAGAAAGGTAATCTGATCATTCTTCATAATATATATATATATATATATATATATATATATATATATATATATATATATATATATATATAGAGCCAGTGCTATATGGCTCTGAGGACCACACCAGTAAACCTTTGATTGAGAATTTCATTTTCTAAATTTGATTAAGGAGTTTTCATATAATAATTATACCATACTCCGTGCTATAATATTTTTAGCACTATATGGAGCTCTACTTATTCAAATGTGTCATTTGTTTTTAATGATTTTTTAGCTCTCAGTATATATTATTGGCAACACTTCAGGAGATCATTGGGTGTCATAATTTGGTTATTGTGACAAAAATGCTTACTTCCTATCGTATCTGTAGGGTGATTAGCCAGAAAGTGGGGCATCAGCATAGGTTGAGCCTTCCAGGTAGGAGGCATCCTTTGAGGTCATATGGTTCTTCTGCTGTGGTATGGGGGTCTTTATCACACTTTATTCGTCTTAATGTACTCTCCCTTTGAAAATATGTTTTTGATATTCACTTTGCTCTATCTGGTGTTGTTATGTCATTAGGATACTGCGTTTTTAATATCAGGGTGATTTATGTGCCATAACGTTTTTATTCCCATCACATACATCACCTTTTCATTGAACCATGGCTCTTTAATTTGGTTGGAAAGGCTTGAGTACATTCAAATACCAGGCCCATCCAAAATTAGACAGAATAACTTTTTTAATAGCCTCTTACCATTTTTCTTTATCTCTATTAAATTGAAATAATTTGTTTTGCCGCTATGTACCTTCCACGAGTGCTCTGTACTCTCAGTTCTAATAATGTGCACTTAATGCCGCTCATGAGACCTTCATTCTGCAATGTTCCTGCTCTGTAACAGATTATATACACGTGATTGATGCTAATAGCAGGTATTATGCCCCAGATTCCCATTACCCATCTCTCACTTGTTATCTACCTGACAGTAGATGCAACATGAGAGAAATCATACATATAAAAAATGCTCATCTGTGGACCGATAACTATATAATAGTGTGTTCTATAGGAAGAGCTAAGTAGCTCTTGAAAAAGTCTCCTGAAAGAGGTTAAATGCTTTGAGCATGGTTTGGGCTGATTATTATTATCAATAACTGCTTCTCCGGGCTCCTTTCAGCTGCTCTGAGACTTTCCACACAACTTCTCCATTTATTGGACCATGTAGACAATACAGATAGGGAGGGAACTGGTGCACACAGCCATTTTATTATATTGTTACATGCATTTGTATTATTATTATTTTGGCATAGATAGGTATTATTTTATGAGTGTGGAACCTAACACCCCTGCATTGGTCCTTAGAAGATTTCTACAATAGAAGTAGATATAAAATGCATGTCAGAGCCATTAAGACGTCATGCGCTGTAGGGTCTTGTGAACGTTGAGATGAGCGGCGTTAGTGGAGATATTCATATTTATTACTTGCCATAGATTAGGGGTTAGAATCATATACATAAGGTAGGAAGGGTAACCCACTTATGTATCAATGTACCTAATCTGTTGTTGTTGTTCTGTCATTCAGTTGTGTCAGACTCTCGGTGACCATATGGACGCAGCACACCAGGTACACCTGTCTGTGTTGCTGGTTGCGCTTATCCATTTGGTTTTCATGGCAAAGATACTGGAGTGGGTTGCCAGTTCCTTCTCCAGTGCACTACAATTTCTCTGACCTCTCTGCAATGACCTGCCCATCTTGGGTGACCCTACATGGTATAGCTCACAGCTTCAATGAGGTACAGAAGCCCCTTCACCACGACAAGGTAGGGGGGTACCTAACCTAATATATCTTAAAGCTAAGACATTTATAAGTAATAAGTGAAATATTTTATATCACAGGATTATATCACCCATTGATAGTCATGGATTTATACTTCCCCTAGCCAGAGCTGAGTTATTCTTAGGATATTCTACAAGGGTGACTTTCCCTAGGTTTTAAATCCTTGCAAATATAGAGAGATGCTGTTCTAATTTTAAATACAGAAAATATATATCAATAAGTAGTAACAGAAAGATATCTGAATTCTCCACATGAATTACTCTATATTTCTGAAATAATTCAAGGCTAGAAAATTGCAATTTGGGACATATAGTGAATGTTGTAACAACCAATGGTAGCAATGTCAGTGGCATTAAATGTAAATTATGGGAAACCTCTATAGCTAGATCTATGTCCAAAGAATGTACATTGTAATAATATATATATACTAGCGACTTGACCCGTCAAAAAATGACGGCAATGAGATGTGTATGTTTGGAAAGTTGTTTAGTTATTAATATACATATGGAATTGTAAGGTAGCTAATGTTGTTTTGTGTGTACTACTGAAATATATAATAATAATTAATAAATGAATATACTTGACCTATTTTGAAGAATTGTGTTGAAGATCTGTGAGCCTTGTTTGATGTTGCTGCAGCATTGGTGGTGTGGAGGTGCTGTGTGAGCGTGATGAGCGTGTGCAGTGTAATAGTGTGCGTGCGCGAGACCAAACCGCTAGCGTAGTTGTGTACTTCCGCATTAGCATAAAATGGCGGGTTATGTGTGGTATGCGCGTTCTATCCGTAAGTGTTTTCCGTGGTTATAGTGCTGTAGCCTCGTTTTCGTTTTGTTCGGCCGCCATTTTTTCTCTCGCTTAGAGAATTTTGTAGTGTCTAAACTCTTTTATTTTTAGTTAAGTGAAGCTGTAAGTATTTTTTTTTGAGGTGCTGGATGCTTCGTCTTCCTGTAGGTAAGCTTTTTATGTATGTGTTGTGTGTATTTATTGTGTTTTTGCTTTTTCCCTGTCCGCGGCTTGCGCCCGATTTTTGCGATGTCGTAATGTGTGGTATGCCTCTTAGCGGATTATCCGTAAGTGTTTTTCGTGGTTATAGTGCTGTAGCCTCGTTTTCGTTTTGTTCGGCTGCCATTTTTTCTCTCGCTTTGGCAATTGTTTTGTGTGTAAACTCTTTTATTTTGAGGTAAATGAAGGTGTAAGTTGCTTTTTTGAGGTCGTGTATGCTCCCTCTTGCTGTCGGTAAGCTTTTTATGTATGTGGTGTGTGTATCTATTGTGTTTTTTTTTTTTTCATGTTCGCGAGTTGTGGCCTTTTTTTTTTGGCTACGGTTTAACGGCTCGCCTCGCTACGCGAAGCTCGCCTGCAATGAGCACCTGCGGAGCTCATTGCCAAAGTGCTTCGTATTAACGTTAATTTTGCGAGGGCCTCAGTTGCTGTTATGGAGCGCCACCAGCAACCGAGGCCCTCAGCCGCGTCCCTCGGCCGCGGCCCTCGCTTCGTGAGCTGCGGCCCTTGCTTCGTGAGGGCCCGCGGCCCTCGCTACGCTACGCGAGCCCGCAAGCGTGAGCAACGGCCCGTACTCTCACAACTATATATGTGATACTAATTGTGGGCTTTTATACAGAACTGATATCTAATTAAGGAAGACTAGCAGCTTGTATTCTTCCCTATTAACATTAAGTTGTAATAGTGAACTAAGACTGAGTGGTAAGAGAGATTATGGCTATATAGACTTTTATAGTTCATAGCGAATTGTGCTCCAACTATCCTACAACAGTATTTTTGGCTCTCACTTTGGGTAGAGATTGTCAAACAAGAAAAAGTGATTTGAGACAACTACTCAGTTCAGGAAGACAAAAGGGGTGGGGAAGGGAAGCACAGAGACGCCAGATAGTGTAAAGAAGTCTGAGCGCCGTAGAATTGATGCCTTTGTATTGTGGTGTTGGAGAAGACTGCTTAGAGTCCCCTGGACTGCAAGAAGATACAATAAATCAATACTTTAGGAAATCAAGACAAACTATTCACTAGAAGATATGATCATGAGGCTGAAGCTCAAATATTTTGGCTATAATATCAGATGCCAAAAGAGTCTGATGCTGGGAAAGATTGAAAGCACAAGAAGACGGGGACGACAGAGGCGGAGATGGATAGATGAGGTAATTGAACCAATGAACATGAACTTGATGGAGCTCAGAGGGGCAGTGAGAGATACACCTGGCATGCTGTGGTCCATGAAGTATTTTCAGGATGCAGCAACTGGTATTCCAGTATTAGTAGCAATGGTAGTTCAATAAGCGCCATCCTGTTCAGTGGAGAATAGATGTAGGTTCTTTTGGTACTAATGGAGTCTCTTCAAGGTGCCGTTACAAGGATCCTTGGTAAAGATGGTTCACATGTACTCCAAAATAAGGAGAGGAACTGGAGCAAGCCTAAAATCTTCATACAGTCCTATATCATCAAATGATAAGGATAACGCGTTTTGCTTTTTGTTTATCAAAGCTTTCTCTATGGTACGACTTAAGTGTTATCTGCAGATCAGCTGCACCAGTCAACATATGAACATATGAGAAAGTTCTCAGATAATATTCAGTTCAGCATTACATTGCCCCTAAGCTATTTTATGATTTTACAAACTTCTGAGGTCTTTGTATGTAAAATAAGCTACCTGGCCCACCGGCTGCACCACAAAGGGGGATAAGATACACCTCTGACATCTCATTTCTCTTGCCAAGTACAGGAAGCAGCTGTTCTATGTGCTCTGACAAAAATTCATAGATCTTCATTACAGATCCTCAACCCAATCCCAATTTATCCTACAGGTTGTAAAAGGCTCCAGATTGCTCTAAACCACTGGTAGCCAACCGGGTCCCTACCACCCACTAGTGGCGATTCAAGCTTTCATGGCGGGTTGTGGGGTAATCGCTAGGTGGCGTCGCTGACGAGTGACGTCACACGCCGGAGACCTGTAGCACCTCACTTGGCTAATTCGGGAGCTGGTGAGAGACCATACGGACAGCAGTCACGACCGGGTCACTATCTATTAAGTACAGGGTGATACATAGCTAGGGTCATATGATTTATGTAACCAGAAATTGTAGAGTGTAAATAGAGTTACTGGTGGGTCGTAAGGAAATGTTACCATCAAAAGTGGGCGGTAGGTATTAAAAGGTTAACGACCCCTGCTCCGAACCCTGAATGAGGTGTTATGGCTGGAGTGGACCCACCCAGGGGGAAGTGCCAAATTAATAAAAACACTCCCTGAAAAACACATTAGTAGAAGGGAGCAGTGGCCGATATACTGCAGGTGCAACAGGTGCAAAGCAACAGGGCTCACATAAGAGCTGTCTCCACTCCTCTTATCCATTAATTGAGGTTGCCTTTGATGTCATCAACACCTATTTTCAAAGAAACTGGAAGAATCAATACTAAATACAGAACAATTAGTAAATGAGCACATTACACTAAATATGTTGATACTTTTGAATGGAAAAACCTTTGAATTGGCTAAAATCAGCATTATTATTTACCAAAAACAATTGGGATGGGGCGGAACAGAGCTAAAAAAAAAGGCTTCCATAAAATGGCGTGCCTAAGACATAAGTGAATATTTTGTAAATATATGTCCTATTTACTTACTACAGATTCTAATTAAACTATTAAAGTCTGTCTTCATAATTGCAAAGCGTTCCATGCTTATCCAATTAGCGGAAGATATGGTGATTTTCCTTTGATGTATTAAACCAGAAGTTTAATCCTACTCTGTTTATACATCTTTCCCTCCTTTCAAGACGTGCGGAAACATTTCCCTTTTTCTGGCTGGGATAAAGAAAGCAAAATGAGAGCGAGAGAGAGATGGACCATTGGGATTACGATCAAACACTCAACACAATTACCTTGTTTTAGCAGCTAAACTGGAAGTGCAGTTTAATTTCCATAATCCTATTAATTTAACTAAGTGGCACATTTCAAATAGCCCGGATCCTGTTTGCGGGATGGACGCTAATAACGATATGCAGTCAATAAAACCGGATCTTGTTCTGCGTGGGAGCCTGATTTTGTGGGCCTATGGGATATATATATGATATTCAGCCCTGATATTAATATAAAAAAAAGTGATTTCCCTGGTATATTGTATTTTGTTGATCAATAAACAAGGCGGACATTTTTATGAAACTTTTGCTTTTCTCTGGAACGCAATATTAAAGTTAACATATTCTTGCTGTATGTTGAACATTTACAAGTGAGCCTCATATATTTATTTGTTGGGCAAAGACTATTAAAGGTAGTAGTTTAAAACCCCTAGGGGGTTCGCTCCAGCTACAATACTTCATTCAAAGGGTGGAGAGATCCAGAGTTTACTCAGCCTGGGGATCATTGTAAATAGTAAATTATAGCTTAAATGTTCAGTAGAAGTTTAATAAAGGATTTCTTTCTTATTCAGCCCTTCCTGTGGAAGCATGAGGCCTCCTTGAGTCTTAAATAAGTCAAGGTTGCAGGTGGATGGCAGGGACACTACCAACTGCCATATATCAATATAATGCGTTGATATCCTTCTCTGTATTCAAGGACCCATTAACTTGCAGAATCAGGTAAAAACAAATATGGCGGCTCTCACTGTAGCACCACTGGCTTTATTTATTTCTTACAGCATTTTACCCACTTTCCATGAACCCACGGCAGAGCAAAGTGGAAGGGGAGTGGGTGGTGACCAGAGAAGGAAGCAAAGGATAGGAGTGGTTGCTGATTGGTAGAGAGGGGAGAGAGGAGGGGTTTCAGCAGAAGTTTCTTAAAGAGATGTGTGTGGCAGTGAGCACACATTGAGCCTAAGCAAAGAGCTGTAGGTTAGTTCCCACCCTCCCTCCCTCTTGTTTCGCTATCTTGGAATGTTATTCAAAAAAAAAAAAAAATATACAAAATAAATAATAAAAAAAAAAAAAAAAAACATGCATAAAAGTTTTGTAAGATATATGGTACGTGTTTTATATGTCACAGCAGGGGGCGGTAGTGCTTGCCCTCCTACGTTGGTGAAGGAGGAGGAGCCTCTAGGGGCACGGGGTCCCCTGAGGGGTATTAGGCTAAGTAGGGCGGGCAAGCACTAGTTGGTATATTGGTTAATTAAAATTTGGTTTTGGTTTACCTGTTAAGTCTAATAAAGAAGCTGTGGCCAGTTTTTTATACCCAGATTGGTGTCATGTCGTTATTTCAGGTTTGTTGGGCTTTGGGGATATCCCAGGTATGACGGTAACTGGTCAACTGTAGGTCTTGAAAGGGAATAGTGTAAATATGGGACTGGAGTCTTCTTTAGTACTGGAAAGATGCAACATGAATGACCACTGATGCTTACTCCATAGTAAGAGACTTAGGACAAGTTATAAGCCCCAGCTGTAGGTTCCCAAGTACCACAAGAGATCTTATATTAGACATAGATCCCTAGTTCCCAAGATAACACTCCACATGAGAAGTTCCTGGTCACTTAAGATGTTTGCAGCTGAAATAGGTTGTAAGGAAGCTCGGTGATTGCGCGTTTTATTCTGCAAATACTTCCTCGTTATGGTACCCTATTCTGTTTGTAGAGCATGTACGCTATCCGCCATGACACCTGTAAAAGGGATAGGAGGCCAACAGTTCTGAAAAATGAGAGGAAGAGCATGAGCTTTGCAGATGTGTGTATAGGGAGATGGCAGAAGCGCCCCTGTTCTGCAATTTATGAGCCTCATTCAATTGCAGGCCCGCAAGTCGCTGGATGTAGGGCGTAAGACTGCAGGCCCGCAAGCGTCCACAACTTATGGTGCTTGTCAATTGGCCGAACCCGCAAGTCCCGATCCGATAGCGCATATCGCAAACCATGCTATCGAACAAAGCATTTGCGGGCTTGAACATGATCAATCACGCAAGGCCGTAACTCCCGATTCAAAACAACCAATGGAAACAGAGATCGGCATCATTATGGCTTTGGAAAATGGAGGTTGGATTTCAAAATCCTACGGGCTTGAATTACGTATTACGATCGGTCCCACATTCCAGATATGATGCAATATTGATAAAGCCATAAATATGATATTCTATTACATGCGAGTTCCATTATATGTATTAACACATTGATTGCCGGGATCGATATAACACGGAAATTAAACATGAAATAAAGTATTTTTGGGGGGCTTGAGAATGTTGTGCTATTAATTCTAAGACCTAACATCACTTTCAATTTTAATTGTTATGTTAATCATAGCTATGAATCGGAAGCCGGAGCCCGTAACTCGATCAGAGCCCCAAAAATACGCCAACTGAATAGCAAAATAACTTACGGGCTACATTTGCGAAGCCCGGATCTCCCGAAAGCTCAATTGAATGAGGCTCTATGTGTTTGTTTAGAGGGAAGCAAAGTGTGGTAGGATGGGAGTGCAATTAATACACGTGCCAGACATCCACAAGTAGTGCACAGTAATGGGAAATTGTTGTTGTTCAGTCGTTTATTTGTTTCCGACTCTCCGTGACCCTATGGACTGCTCCATGCCGGGCACGTCTTGTGTCTGGTTGTTCTCATCCATAGTGTGTTTATGGCAAAGATACTGGAGTGGGTTGCCAGTTCCTTCTCCAGTGTACCGCAATCTGTCTAACCTCTCTGCTATGACCTGCCCATCTTGGGTGACCCTACATGGTATAGCTCTCAGTTTCACTGAGGAACACAAGTCCCTTCACCACAACAAGGCAGCGATCCAGAAGAAGAAATAAAAAAATAGACAATGGTAGGGGATTGTCCCTATCATCTCCTTTCGTTTCCAACATCCATGACCACCATCTTGTGCTTCTTTCAGGTCTGTCTATTGACTGCCATGCAGAAGGACTAGTCAGAAGGAACTGACAACCAACTCCAGTATCTTTTCTATGACATCCTTATGGATTAGCTCAACTAGACACAAGATGTACCTGGCGTGCTGCAGTCCATAGGGTCACGGAAACTTGGACACGACTGAACGACTAAACAAAAAGTAATCATGCAGGCTAAGAGAGAGAGATGTATTATTGTGATAAACAAAGTATTAATTAAATGACCACTGCACAATGGAAAAAAAAATGTGTTTGATAATGTTAAGTCTGACTAAGAGCATAATTAATCATGAAAAAGTCATACAGTTAGTTTTTAATTGCAAATAAATAAATTGTGATACCTCTGCATTAGTGGATGTTTACATTTCTGGAGAGCTATTGTTGCATTGAGTGATGCAAGGTGTCTGCTGCTGGGCCAGTAACGGGGAAAGGTTCTGGTGTCAGTTTCAGACTTTTCCTATTATCAACATTTGGACCTCGGTGGAAAATTAATTGATTCCGTTCTATGCCATAATTAATTTCAGGATTCATTGCGTGTGCTCTATACTTCCACTAGAGGGCACCAGATGAATGTATAAGTGCACTCTCGCATAATATCCATTAAATAAAGGAACACTCACAACCATTACTGTGATAATTAGTAACAGTCTAATAATAACATGTCTATTTTATTGCCTGGTATATGCACAAACAGAGCAAGGGAAATCGCTTTAACTTTTTTTTTTTTTTTTAACTGATTCACGGCATTAACCAAAACCGTAAAAATATGTAATTATAAACCAAGGAAAAGCCTAAATTTACAAAAAATAATATACTCTGATAATAAAACTGGAGCGGGTTACCGGTTCCTTCTCCAGTGCACCGCAATTTGTCTGACCTCTCTGCTATGACATGCCCATCTCGAGTGACCATGCATGGTTTAGCTCACAGCTTCATTGAAATAAACAAGCCCCTTCACCAAGACAAGGCAGTGATCCAGAAGGGGATATATATATTTATAGTAACATTTAACCTCCACATATTCACTATATTAAAGGAGCATGGAAGGTTTCTGGATTTCACTACAAATATAATATACCTGAGTATCTATTTACTTTTGGGTACTTTATTTTATTAAGAATTAGTTAAAAGCTCTAAAATCTTACAAATAGTTCCCAACTGGTAGCTCCCCTCTGCAGCTCATGAAGACCATGTATTTGAATACAATCCGTCGCATTATTTTGCAACATGCTGTTTGAGTGAGGTCACTGACAAGCACTTCACAGTCTGTGTATTAATGAGCTGCACAAGCCACAGAGGGCAGACAGGTCCAAATTGTATGATTTTAGGCAGAATATTTTTTTATGCACACTGCTCTGGAGAGACATGGGGGGAAAGAGATAGGGGAGAGACATGTGGGGGAGAGAGTCAGGGGAGAGGGGAGAGAATCTCAAGGGGGAGACAGGGGAGGGGTGGGAGAGAAACATGGGGGAGAGAGACAGGCCAAAGGGGGGAGAGATACATGGGGGGGAGAAAGACAGGGGAGAGGGTGGGACTGAAATACGGGGGGGGGGGGAGAGATAGGGGAGAGACATGGGGGGAGAGATTGGGGAGAGGGTGGGAGAGAGACATGGAGGTGAGAGAGACATGTGAAGAAAGAGATAGGGGAAAGGGTTTGAGAAAGACATGGGGGGAGAGAGAAGGGGTGGATAGGGAAAAGAGAAGAAGGAGGGGGCGAGAGAAGGAGGGAGGGAGAGACAGAAGGAGGGAGAGAGAAGGACGCACAGAGAGAGAGGGAGAGAGGGCGCAGAGAGAGAGACAGAGCAGATCATATATGATACCGTCATTTATGACGGGCGAGTTACTAGTATCACCTATTTTATATATGCGTCAGAGGCGCTCATCGCAAGGCGCCCCGGCCTCGCATCAGCCTCAAAGTACCTGGTCCCTGCCAGTAGACGGGGGCTGCAATGAGCATCACCCCCAGTGTCTCCTTCCCCTCATCCTCCATCCCCCCCCCCCCCCCACTTACCTTTATCCGGTGATCTATTGCTGTTGTCTGCTCTCAATCGCGTCTTCCGCCTGTGTCCACTCGGCATATGCTAATGACGTGACGCGTATGTCACATTATGTCATTAGCATATGCCGGACCCCGACACAGAAGACGCGAGGGAGAGCAGCTCGGTGAAGGTAAGAGAGGGGAGAGGGGGAAAGTCATGAGGAGGGAGGAGGAGGATCATAGGAAAGGGAGGGAAAGGGAAAGAGACAGAGGGTGAGAGAGGGAATGAAACACAGGGGAGGGAGAGGAGGGAAAGAGACACAGGGGAGAGGGGGTGACACACGGGGTAGGGGGAAAAGCACAGAGGGAGTAGAGGGGGGAAAAGACAGGGTAGGGAGGGGGGAAGACAGGCGAGGGAGGGAGAAGACAGGGGGGAGAGGAGGGGGGAAAAGGGACACAAGGGAGTGGAGGGGGGAAATGTGACACGAGGTAGAGGAGGGGGGAAATGAGACACAAGGAAGATAGAGGAGGGGGGAAAGGAGACACAAGTAAGGAAGTAGACATGGGGAGAGGCTCACGATGAGTGCCGAAGTTGCTCACATTGGGTGGCAAGCAGCATTGCCAGCATTCAAATGTTATTGCCGTCATTTTTGATGTGCAAGTCGCTAGTATATATATATATATATATTATACATATGAAAAAGCAGCAGACATCAGAAGCAGAAAATCTGGTTTAATTTGTAGAAACATCAATGTATGTATGCATATATATATATATATATTGTTGTTGTTTAGTCATTTAATCATGTCCGACTCTCTGTGACCCTATAGACTGTAGCACGCCAGGCCCATCTATTGTTATGTCTATGTTTGTGCTTAGACCTAAGTGGGTTTGCCAGCTCCTTCACCAGTGGACCTCAGTTTGTCTGACCTCCCTGCTATGACCTGCCCATCTTGGATGACCCTACATGACATAGCTCACAGCTTCATTGAGGCGTACAAGCCCCTTCACCACAACAAGGTAGATCCAGAAGTGGATATATGTCTATATATATATATATATATATATATATATATATATATATATAGCTCCTAAAATGTGAACTGCCATCTCTTAAATATTTCTAAAGTATAAGGAATCCCTATGTAGGGCTTCCTTTCAGCTTCCTAGAAGCAGCCTATCTGACTCCTATAGAATCTTCCTGGCTCCTACAGTGAGAGTGAGAGAAAATAATAACTATACCGTTCCATCTTCTTCGATTTCTTCTACCTACTTAAGGTATAATAAATGCTGTAGATCAGGTTAGATTATTAACATGTTTCAGACAGTCATAGCACATAGACTTCAGTGGGCTTGTCAGGAAACTTGATATATATATATATATATATATATATATATATATATATATATATATATATATATATATATGTACCTTTAATGAATCTTAGATCTTTAATACAAGAATAGCTTGGAACATTGTTTGGAAAAATAGTCTTGGCCTCCCTTTATTTATTCAGTATTAAACCATTGCTCTTTTATTCCTAAGGACTGACAAAGGAGGTGTTGTTTTCCCCCGTTAGTCTTTGTATTCCTGATGGATTGCTTCTGAGCTGTGCTATCTGCATCCAAACTCTACAACACAGACACACACAGAAAATAGTCTATTAGGGAGCCCCTTTGTGATGTAATTGGATTTCTCTCCTTGTTAGTTTGCAATGAAAATGTCATCTATATAGGTGGGCGTCATTCAACTCAAATATAATGTAGTTGTCTCTCGGGTGAGCCGTGGGACCTTTCAGTCTGAAGGCAGCTGCAAGTGTTGGAAGCTTTTCATGTATACAGAGAAAATAGTAAACACTGCACGCTCTTCCCAAGTATTGCTAACCTTTGGGTGTCAGGCCAAGTCACTTCAACAAGGGAAACATCACTTTCATAATATTATTATCCAATGCAACTTAACCCTGGGCTGTCACTTAAGACTGACTTGAGAGCTTCAGGAGAAAAGTTAATGGAAATTCATGGTGAGAGTAGAAGCATAGATGTCTAAAATAAAATGTAATTATAAATTAAAATTGTATGTAATTGATGCTCTTTATATGTTAATAAATTAATGCCACATTTGCTTCATTTCCCCTATTAGAAAATAATAAGTAGTGATCACTAACTGGAGTGTTAATGTTTAGTTTGACCAATTTACCAACATTACTACCAGGTACCAATAAATAGTGATCACTAATTGGACTGTTAATGTTTAGTTTGACCAATTTACCAATATTACTACCAGGAACCAAGGAATAGTGATCACTAATTGGACTGTTAATGTTCAGTTTGACCAACTGACCAACATTACTACCAGGAATCAAGGAATAATGATCACTAACTGGAGTGTTAATGTTTAGTTTGACCAATTTACCAACATTACTACCAGCTACCAATAAATAGTGATCATTAATTGGACTGTTAATGTTTAGTTTGACCAATTTAACAATATTACTACCAAGAACCAAGGAATAGTGTTCACTAATTGGACTGTCAATGTTTAGTTTGACCAGTTTACCAATATTACTACCAGGAACCAAGAAATAGTCATCACTAATTGGACTGTTAATGTTTAGTTTGACCAATTTACCAATATTACTACCAGGAACCAATGAATATTGATCACTAATTGGACTGTTAATATTTAGTTTGGCCAATTTACCAATATTAGTACCAGGAACCAATAAATAGTGATCACTAATTGGACTGTTAATGATTATTTTGACCAATTTAGCAATATTACTACGAGGAACCAAGGAACTGAGATCACTAATTGGACTGTTAATGTTTAGCTTGACCAACTGACCAACATTACTACCAGGAGCCAATAAATAGTGACCACTAACTGGAATGTTAATGTTTAATTTGACCAATTTACCAATATTAGTACCAGGAACCAAGGAATAGTGATCACTAATTGGACTGTTAATGTTTAGTTTGACCAATTTACCAATATTACTACCAGGAACCAAGGAATAGTGATCACTAATTGGACTGTTAATGTTTAGTTTGACCAATTTACCAATATTACTACCATGAACCAAGGAATAGTGATCACTAATTGGACTGTTAATGTTTAGTTTGACCAATTGACCAACATTACTACCAGGATCTAATAAATAGTGATCACTAACTGGAGTGTTAATGTTTAGTTTGATCAACCGATTAACATTACTACCAGGAATCAAGGAACAATGATCACTAACTGGAGGATTAATGTTTAGTTTGACCAATTTACCAACATTACTACCAGGAACCAATAAATATTTATCACTAATTGGACTTTCAATGTTTAGTTTGACCGGTTTACCAATATTACTACCAGGAACCAAGAAATAGTCATCACTAATTGGACTGTTGGTGTTTAGTTTGACCAATTTACCAACATTACTACTAGGAACAAAGGAATAGTGATCACTAATTGGTCTGTCAATGTTTATTTTGACCAGTTTACCAATATTACTACCAGGAACCAAAAAATAGTCATCACTAATTGGATTGTTAATGTTTAGTTTGACCAACTGACCAACATTACTACCAGGAACCAATAAATAGTGATCACTAACTGGAGTGTTAATGTTTAGTTTGACTAATTTACCAACATTACTACCAGGAACCAATAAATAATGATCACTAACTGGAGTGTTAATGTTTAGTTTGACCAATTTACCAATATTACTACCAGGAACCAATAAATAACGATCATTAACTGGACTCAATAAGTTTTATTGGCCAATAAAAATTAGAAAATATAACTGATGATCACATGGAGTACATCTGCATTCTCATTTTCCATAAACAGTCGTGTTTTTTATGTTATGTATTGCATTAATTATTCAGGGACAGTCCAACATGATTTGTAGAATCCAACAAAAAATCTTTGCTTAAGCCTAAGTTAAATAACTGGGTGATATACTGGAGAGACTATGTTGGGTGGAGGTTGCCTTTATTAATACTGGTAATTAACTCTCACCCTTCCACTGTCTAAATGGAAACAACATTTTAGATGGGGTGATGGTTATAGATCGAAGGGGTTATCCAAAATGTGCTAAAACAACTGTCACAGGACAAAAGAGAAACACATAAAGACTCTGGGCTATTGCCACAACCCCCCCCCCCCCCCACCACCACCACCAACACCACCACAAGCGCTGCTTTAGGATGTGACCTATCCAGGGCCAGCCAGAAAGCACCAGGACCCCAAATTCTTACTTAATGGAAAAATAATATTGCCCAAACTATGTAAACATATTTTTCCCCTGGCATCAGGTGCTAGTAGGATCTGCCAATATTCGACAAGAAAGGTCCAGAGATGTCAAGTAGTACCCCCCTAGCAAGAGATCCGGTATAAAAGAAATTATAACAGTGAGACTTTTTTATATGACTCTAGAGAAGACAATACCATTTTGATAAATTTATCAAAAATGAATTGGATCCCATTTTATATTAATTTGGAAACTCAGAAAATGTATGGGAAATATGCGTCAGATGAGAATGGCTGCGCAGTACATACTATATAGGAATTTATAGGAGAACAGAGTTGCAGGTAAATTCTATATGGTCTTTTGAATAAGTATTCTTGATAGAAGGCAAAATATTTTAAAAAGTATATACAAACAAGGCTAACATTTTATATGTCTGCCAAATTATTATTATACCTCTTGAAGTTGAATCTACCTGTTACTTTTTTTTTTAAAGTGGTGTACTTTAATGAGCTTTCCATTCCTGCTACTGAAAGCTCTACTGGCAGATACCAGATTTCCTGTCAATCCCACCATAGTAAGTTGACTAGCAGAAAACAAAATGGTAGATAACACAGCAGCTTATTAGCTGCTTGCAACTGTCTCTCACCCGTAATTTTGGCTGCAGGTGTTTTTTTCTCTAAATGTTTAGATGTATTGGCTCCAGCTCGCAATTTACCTCTATACGTAAACCCTGCCTTTTTAAGTTTTCAGGGGGGCGTGATCATATGATCTGACAATATTTAAGCATGCCCGTAATTTACTTCTAAGACACAGCCAAAAGTAAATGAGACTGTCATTGTGACATCGGTAAAAGATGGAAGTTGCACGTAATCTGCAATCGGAGGCTATGAATTAATTAGTGCCAATAAGTAAAATTTGCTGATTGGACTCGCAATCAAGTAATCTATAAAAAGCATTAGAGCATCTGTTTTGGTCCATATGGGTTTCATGATGTGTATTAACCCCTTGAGTCTGGGATCGATTTTAATCAGAAATAACAGGTAAAAATAATATTTGTGGGTTGTTGTGCAATTAATTCTAAAGGTCTTTTGAAATACAGCATTTTGTGTTTAATTGCTTTTACAGCTTCAATAATTGTTTTAAAAAGCCCTTGAGAGTCCTATTGAGTACTCGCATTATTTTTGCCAGAAACTTGATACTTTTGTCCCATAAATCAGGGTTCCTTTAATAAGCTTTCCATTAAAACTAACGAAAGCAATGTCACTTTTAGCTGCAAAATAAGTAAATACATGACTCTAGTAGTCCTTTATTAAGACTAGAAAAATATATTGTTGGTTGTGGTATATATAAAAAATGTTACTAAATAATACTGACTGTAATGGAGATATTATATTACTTGTTTTTCTTTCATAATACATTTAATAAATAAATGCACAAATAAAAATTAAATGGAATTGAAAACTAATATCTGTTAATTGGCAAATAGGGAATAACTTAAATTTAGTAAAACAGGTTGTATATAGTTAAGTTCAGCACAGAAGGCAAGTTCATCCTCCATTGTATCCTTCTCATGCTGAGTTCCTGAAGACCATAGTAAGTGGGCATCCATGCTTTAAATACAACCTGACACCAGGACGCTATTAGTAAAAAGATTAGGCTACGAGATTAACAGGTCTTTGCTTAATGTTTCCAAATCCCATGACCTGCTCAATGTCCCTGACATCACCGGCCGCCCAGCCCTACAATATCAGGAATAATAATCAGTGCAGGATTAGCCCCATCACCACTTGGAATAATGTGGACCTCCAGCACACAGGATCCATGTATGTCAAGATGCAAGGACACTTGACCCCCCTTATACACTGAATAGTCTTGTATAAACCTCTCCATGAGCCAAAAGCCAATCTACACTTCAGCAAATGCAATATTGAAATGTATTGGGTTATGTAGCAAAGGGACTATAGAAAATATTCATAAAATAGACTACTGTATACTGGTGAAATCCAAGTGTTCTTTGATTGGTTTTATTATTTGCAGGAAAGTACAATGCGCCTTATAGGGTTCCCTGGTGGTCCAGTGGTTAGGATTCAGTGCTTTCACCGCTGCTACCTGGGTTCGATTACAGTCAAGGAACCAAGAGGTCACACCACCCTGAAGCCATGCAGTGTTGGGTCTGGTCAGGAGCTGTATGTTGTGGCCCATTGGAGAAGGAATTGGCAACCCACTCCATTATCTCTGCCATAAATATCAAGTGTATCAGCATGATGTGTTGCGGTCCATGTGGTTATGGAAAGTTGGGCACAACTGAATTATGCACACCCAGTAATGCTCATTATTTTCTCGTGCTGCCCCTAGTCTCTGGAACGCCTTGCCTCGCTCCACCAGATTATCCTCCTGCCTCAAAACATTCAAAATCTCACCTCTTTAAAGAAGAGTATCACCTCCCACCCTAACACACTCAGCACCTCTCTCTCCCTCCTTTACCACACACAAAACCTTTAGATTGTAAGTCTGCGACCTTCAATCCTGCAGGGTGCTTTGGAGAAAGCACCATGGACACTGGATTTGAGGCTCAAAGACAGGGCCCTCCTTGCTTTGCTATGTGTTGATTTGTATTTACCTTTGCCTGGAACTTATCTTATGTACAGCACTACGGAATTTGTTGGCTCGTTATTAATAAACAATAAGAAACACATCTTTGATTCAGATATAGAGGTCTTGGATTACAATAGCAGTTTACACTCCACCCAACTATGGACTCTCACAAATATGATCCATGAAATCAGTGCTGGAGCTAGTGAATGCTGGGACCCACTGCAAATAATTTGGGACCCCTTTCCTAACTTCTCCATATACATAGATGTCTGCTAAGTGCCCATGGGGCAATACAAATGTCAGCAAGTAAATCTAATTTTTCTCCACTCTCCCTTGCTCAAATAAAGAACGAATACCCTTTACCAGAGGCTACAGGTGGTAGTATAGGGTTTTTATCAAAGAAAGTGCCTTGTCACAGTCACACCCTGTAATGGCACCTGAGGCTTGTTTATTTAACAAAAAATGTGCAATAATCATGAGTATAACTCCCTGTTTATAATTTGCTATAAATATGCAGAACTTGTCATGCTGCGCTGACTCCAACCTTGGAAAATGTTGTCAAGAGATACATCAGAGATAATTATATGTTATAGATGTATGAGCAGTGTGCAAAGGAGGAATCAAAAGGAGTACTGTGATTATGATTCTGCGCACACTACTCATAAATATACGAGCTGCTAATACCATCTTGTACTAAAAAGGTCTTATTAACAAATATATGAAAGAGAAACATCTTTGTTACTTCTTTAAAAGTCAAGCCGATTTCTCAACACTTGGATAATAAATTATGTTGTTATAAATAATGTGTCCTGTGTAGGTGGAAACATCATAGAAAAACAAAGACAATGTATAGTGTAAACTATATGTATATTGTGTGTATATATATATATATATATATATATATATATATATATATATATATATATAAAGACATATATACACACTCTTTAGGTTATCATTTTATATTATTATTATTAACTTTTATTTGTAAACATATTCCGTAGCGCTACACAGTGGATAAGAAAAGGAAGAACACAATGTTAATAAACTGCAGTAGATGGAGGGCCCTATTTTGAGTGAAGAATCTTTCCAAAGTACTCTAAACGATTGGAAACTCGCTAAATACAATCTAAGAGAATGGAAGAGGCAGAAACATCGGCAAGCATAAACAGATAAAAAAAAGGAGGGTCAGGAAAGTATTGAAAGTTTACTTAGGTAGGAAAGTATGCAAAGTTAGAATGGTATTAAATTTGGTAGGAGAGGGAAGGGATCTGGACGAAAGTATTTGTGGTGAAAGGCTAAGTGTGTGATATGTTATCTGTCCTGTGGCATGTATTAGTGTTTCTACTTATGAGCTTTGAAGAGGGGGAAGAGATAGAGACTGTAGGCAGGAGAGTAGCTCCTGGTAGCGTAAGAGAGGAGAGCATGGAAGGTGAGATTGTTATGTTGGAGACATGCAGCCTTATTAAATTGCAATTCTGCAAATTCTAAAGGGCTCTATATAAGCACATAGCCTATTTTTTTTACAGACATTTTTAGTTAGTGAACTTCTATCCAAAAGCAAGGTCTTCACGAACTAAAAACTTCTGTAAAAAAATATGCTATGTGCTTATATAGAGCCCTTTAGAATTTGCCGAATTGCAATTTAATAAGGCTGATGATGTGGAAAATTTGAGAGCAAGAGCCTAATGAAAAGGCAGGAGGTAATAAGGAAGGAGAAGGCATGATGAAACATTGCGTAATGATTAATTAGGAATAGTTAGTTGGTGATGCTAATTGATCAGCTGTAAGAATTATATGTTGTATGGGGTCTGTTTAGTGGAATGTGCACAATGTTAGACACATGATATTATGGCGGGCATTTACTACTCCGTAACCCCAGGTAAATGCCTTTATGGTATAGTCAAATATGATAATATGTGAAAGTCATATGTGAGGTCATGGGACCATCTTTATAGCAATTTCAAAATAATGTGCAGGTCTATATAGTATAAAATTGAGTGTAAAGAATGTTTTGTGTATTGTATTATTCAGCCAATGTTATATCCGTGACTTTTAAAACCACATGACCTGGACAATATACTGCAGTCATGACCAGATTGCTTTTACATATTATGTATTAAAATTGGGAATCTAAAAATGCTACTCATCTTATTCTGTTGAAATATGTTAAATTCTCTGAAACAAGCATATGTCCTTATTGTAAGCCTCAACAATGATGGCCCTTTTGGGTTATGACCTTGTAATATGCCACCGAGTATCTGGCCACCATTGAAACCTCTCAGGACCCTACCCTGGATTTCCTCTTTACAAACTTTTAGCAAAAGCCTTGTCTTGTTGTGTACTTATAATTCTCTTGGGTCCACGTTAAACAGCCTAATTTTAATTTCCAAACAATCACAAGGCATTGGAGACAATGGCCAGAAAATGTTATGTTGTAAGAGATATCCCTAAAGACCAAGAACTTTTTGGGACTAGGAGCTTCTGTTTTGGAACAGGGCGTTTCGCTATTTAGTGCATCTGGTAATCTCCAAGCACGGTTGACTGAATTATCTTAATACAATTATTCTGCTATTCTCATGATGATCATTGAATAAACTCAAATTCTACTGTTTTAGGTGCTTATTCTCAGAAACATTGGCTAGAGCCATTTGTTAAGTATACAAATAAGATGGTAATCATAATCGAAGACAAAGAAAATACACATGATTACAAATTGTTGTAACTATTTGAGATTATTGAGAATTTAATTGACTAATTGCTATGACATTATTTGATATTATTTGCTATTTAGAAGAAGAGTTTAAAATTACAACTGCAACTGTCAAATTCTCAGAACAGCATTATTAATAAAGGCCACCATGACAATGATTACACTGGCATTAAATAATCAAATTTTAGCTTTGGTTAATTCTGAATGAAATTTCAAGTTGGGTATTAAAAGTAATAAACTGTTCATTTTTCAATTCTATCTAAAAAGTAAACGGAACAATATATAGAACAATTAGCTACATATGAGAAAGTGTTATGAAAATTTAACATGATTTAAATACAATAAATATATTTTAAAAAATTGGCTTCAAAAACTCTCATATAGGCGAAGAAAATTGTAGTTCAACTGCCCCTCCAAAGTGTTTAACCAACATCCTGACCTCCACGGGGCTACTGGAGGAGAGGTTTTGGATTGGGCAATGGAAAAGAAGGACGAACTCATATGAATGGAGGCAATTCCACATTAGGATGCATCTCAACATAATTATCAAATTTAGTTTATAAATCAGTTTTTCTGAATGTAATTAATTTATTTTCCATCATACTTCATTATCCGACCTTTTTTAACATGTATTTTGATATCTTTTTTCAGTTGAGTGTCATCACACCGTATACCGTAGACCCACAATCTCTAATATTTTTACTTCTATCCATAAATAATTTTAAGTTGATTTTGTAAATCTTAAAACAATGTTTAAGTAACATGGAATTAGTGTATGTGTCCACCATATAAAAACAAAATTGTACCCAGAGTTAACTTTCTTAAAATAAGAGATGTTTGAATAGGATGAAATACCAACACTGGATATTGTGTGCCAAGAACTCTTGTAGAGTGTTAAATACTTGTTTATACAGTGTCAAGAGAGAGAGTGCCCACTTCACGTAATTGAAATAATTCCAGTGGTTGGTCGGGTGAGCCTGGTACACTTGTTCTCATTTGAGAAGAAGATTATGGTAATTTTATTCTTCAGTATTTTAGGCTAAGGATCATTCTAAGAGCTCAGAAGAAAGGTATTTACTTCTAAACCCCAGCAAGTATCGTGCAAAACCAGCAAAAGACCTAATAGGGATTTGGAAAGGATCAGTGGTAACAATGGGCTTTTTCTGTGATTTAATAGCTATGTAAATCCAGGCAATTCATATTACTATCTTCATCTCTATTTTATGCACACATAAAAAAATGACTGAATAATGACACATCTGGCACGACTTTATGTCGTTAAGACAAAATAGTATTTACAGAAATTTGGTTTTGACATACTATTAATTGGTGGAAGTGAGACCATTTAAAAATATCATTGTTGAAAAAGTCAGTGAAACCTAAATTTGTATTTTAAATATATTGTGCAACCTGGTTGAATGGAATATTTTGTTGTTCAGTCGTTCAGTTGCGTCCGACTCTCAGGGACCTTATGGACCGCAGCACCCCAGGTACATCTCTCAGTCACTAGCCCTCTGAGCTCCATCAAGTTCATATTCATTGCTTCAGTGACCTTATCTATCCATCTCCGCCTCTGTCATCCCCTTCTTCTTGTGCCTTCAATCTTCCCCAGCATCATTCTTCTAGAAGGAATCCTGCCGTCTCATATGGCCAAAATATTTGATCTTCAGCCTCATAATCATACCTTCAAGGGAATGGAATATCGCTAAGAATAAATCAAAGGATTGATAATTATATATAGGCTGGATTAGATAAATAGATGGTTGGATCGACAGAGTCAGCATTCTCCAAATGGAGCTGGTGCCCAAATTAACTAAAGCTCAGAAAAGCTGTTCTACACTCCAAAAAGTGAATTCCTATGAGATGTAAAAAATACACCGTGAATTAACTTTAAACCTTCCTATATTAAGCCAAAATCATTTTTACCATTTAAAAACATGTTTTAGTTTTTAGTCACTGACCACATTATGGAAAATGTGCATGTTTAATACTTTAATGAACATACAGAATCTTGTACGAGCCTGCCTAGCATCTATTACTTCCAAAAGATTGGATAAGAACCAAAAGGTACTACTTTGGTCTCATTATTTGTTTTTGGTTTCCGACCATTCTTCATGAACAGAAACTTTTGATTAACATAAAATATATGGTTATAGGCACCATATTGTAAAAATCAGATTCCAGTTCCATCTGTTGAATGCCACAATTTGCTTTGACCTTGTGATGTTTCCTGCCCCACCGTGTGCAACAAATTAACATCTAATTCGCATATTGCAGATCAGAGGTGATCTTAAAATGTTGAACTTGATGGACTAAAGTCTTTTTTCAACCTCAATTACTATGTATCTGTGTAACAAATTACTATACCTTTGTCTACAGCCAGCTCAAACACTTGGAATGGTCTACAATTATTGTTTTGCCAACCATTCTGGTTCGAGGATCTCAGCATTAAGAACATGTATGAAGAAGATGAATATCATATTTTACAGCAGATTGCCTTTTTAAATCATATTATTGTACTTTAACATCATAACGTTAGGTCAGCGAAAATTAAACCTTTTTTTTTTTTTTTTTTTTTTTATAAGCTAGTCATACAAAAAAAAGACACAGAAACCCAATAATTACTGTAAGCTCTTCGGAAGAAATAGAATTGATAAGGAACTTAATATACTACCAACTATATACAGTGGAAGGAAGCTTACTGAATGCAGTTTGTGAAGTCGGAGGTAATCTTAAAACAGCGATAAATACCCTGTATGGGAAGGTTTTTAACTTATCCTCAGTCCTAAATCAACATATGGAACATGGCATTGCTGGTACTTTATGCAATTGTACCCCTTCTGGATCACTACCTTGTTGCGGTAAAGAGGCTTGTGTACCTCAATGAAGCTGTGAGCTATACCATGTAGGGTCACCCAAGATGGGCAGGTCATAGCAAAAAGTTCAGACAAATTGCGGTCCATTGGAGCAGGAACTGGCAACCCACTCCAGTATCTCTGCCAAGAAAACCTTATGGATAAGCACAACCAGAAACACAGTTGGATGTGCCTGGCGTGGTGCGTCCATGTGTTCACCGAGAGACGGACACGACTAAAGGATTGAACAACAACAGGTACTTTATTACATCCAAGAGCGAAGTGTAAGTGCAAAATAGACACAAAAAGTTGATAATAAAATTCCTTTTATTATATATTTCTACATGCCATTGACATTAATATTTTTTTTAAATCTGATACACAAATTATATAAAATCACTGAAAATGAATGAATCTGTTACATTTTCATATATACATATTATATATGTGTATTATTAAAAAAAGACCTCCTTAACCCTAAATTTATTAAGTGACTATTTAAATCTGTTCGATTTGCAAAGAGCAAATAACTGAAATATTTATTAGCATTTCCAGAAATAATTGACCAAAAAGGTAATATTTTTTTCCAAGCACAGGGTGTTGTTAACAATTACTGAAGTGCAAGTCCATGCATAGGTATATTCAAGTATTTGCATAAAACCTGTCAATGGCTTTGTTTTACAGTACATGTCATATAAAGATCACATACTAAAAAGTGAGACTATATAGACCCAAATATTCTGGATGACAGCCTCACTTTCTTCCCCAAGATATTTATGAAATGATCCCATTATCATCTTGGAGACTTGGTGATGTGTTAAAGGGTCACTGAAAGCGCTTTTCATGTTAAAGGACCACTACAGTGCATTTATAAATTAACTTAAAATCTGTGTTTACTAGGCATAGACTATTAAAACGTAATTGTTTTAAACTGTCTGTTTTCACCTCAAGTACAGCTGAGTATCTCCTCCTGTGGTCAGCTCTGTCCCTGGGCGGTACTATCATGGAGCTTTAAAGTAGGCTGGGCTGATCTCATTGGCTATGACATCATTGGTTCTGCCCTAGTGCCTAAATAAAGGTAACAGCTCTATTGCTACATGCTTGCATCTGCCCAACAGGCTATGCCAAGTGACAGTGCATAAAGCTTACCAAAACAGCCTAATCAATGTTATCACCACTGAAATCTTTCACTTCTTTCAGTAGTGCTCAGGACAACTTTTAAATAATATAAGGTTAATCTATAAATGTAGTTATGATACATTTAAGTTGAATTCTCACTATTTAATCAATCAATACTATTAAGACCTATTGGCAACATAATATCTTGCCAAGGCCCAGTCATGATCCAAGAAAACTTTATATTAAATGTGACAGACAGAAGGTAAAAACCACTACCCCAAAACTCTACCAGATGGGCCATATTGCAACCATTGACATGGTCTTTGTTATCTCTCCCAATACACAATTTAAAAATAGTGTTTTCTCTACGTTTATATATGAATCATTGGGTGTTGAGCACCAACATTGTGTTTATAATTACTACAATACACAAAAGTACAATGAACTTAATCTATATATAAAAGGTATTTTACCCCATTGAGATTACAGAACATGTATAAAATCCCGAACGTCATGCTGTAGTGAGGAAGGCACTAATTTCCACAGCTGCATGGCTTGTATACAACCAAGTATTTTGACTGTTGACAAAAAGATTTAGGTTTAATCTTGTGAATTAACCCTCTACTCTTTAGTATGCATTTTTTTTAAAAGACTGAAATACTATTTTTCAAAGTCTTATCATAAATTGCTAGGCACAATTTGTGCGACCGTGAAGAAATCCATAGCAATATCTTACATAAAGGATATAGCATTTCTTATTTCTTAATTGAATATTAAATATATAAAATATAGATTTTCTTGGCAGATTGGAACCAATAAATCTATTTGGTCTACCACTGTCCATAATTAAAAAAAAAAGCAAATTCTTCATTAAAGGGACTGTTTGGGTTTTAATTTTCTGAACAAATACATGAATAGGTCGTTGTTACAGAAGTTTTTTTTTAATTTTAATTTAAAAAACAAAAAAGGGAATTTTTAAAAAAATATTTAAAAGAAGCTGAAATCCTACTTGGCTGTTGGATTCAAGCTCTGTCTACAAACTACCAATTTCGATGATGTGCTTGCCCACATTTGAACTGTGCCAGGCACCACCCTTGCATGGAAACACCAAGTTAGTCGATGGAGCTTTATTTATTTAGAAAAATAAAACCAAAACAATCCAAAAATGTACATTTACTTATTTTATTCATAGCTACCAATTGCACTAAAAACCCAGCCATTTTCCACACACTAAAAAATATAATTTTTTGTTCTATTTTTCGTTCTTGCTCATGATAAGTTGATGGTATTATGAAACGGTTCTTGTCATATGATTAAAATGGTTAATTAACATAAATGGAACTAAAGAGCCACTATAATGGTCACACTATAGGATTTTAGTTTGTTTATTTAGTTACTGATAAGCAACAGAATATTTGTGCCAATGCTTTGTATTTTTAGACTCTAGCAGGCATGATGCTCTCAACTTCCACCAAGCGCCCATGGTATCGGACAGGATCTGCCCAGGGAGTCTGTATCAGTTGTCCTGATAACCATCTTTATCTGCCTACTTCCATGAAACGGCTATTGTAAGCAAATACACACTAGTCAAAAATAAAAAAATTCGGACAACCTTTCCAGCAGAACCACTTCCACCCCTGGACACACAATAGGGGTTGGAAAGAAGTACATCTGCTAGAAGCTAGTATACTGGTTTCAAAAATATGTTTTAAAAGTTATATTTTGTTCTTCAGATATTAATTATATTGAATTTCATTATATAGTCACCAGTGACTACATACACAATTATATTGTATCATATGACCACTACATTGTCCCTTTAGGGTGGAAGTTTTATCATTAATCTACATGCTAGACTCAATTCGATGTGAATATGTGATCTATAATCATGGCTTCTATACCGAGGTTAATAGGTTGGGTTTTTTTTCTATGCCTTCCCTCCATCTGGCTTTACATAATTTTTGCTAGATAGAGACTTAAAAAAATGGAATTTTGAAATGTATAGACATTATTGTTATAGATATTTTTCACATTTAATCTAGTATTCAACAAGACAGAGAGAGAGAGAGAAGAGAGAGACAGAGACACACAGAGAGAGACAGAATAAAGATAGATGGAATGAAGGGGAGAGAGATGGAAATGATGATGAGAAAACAATATAAAAAAAGACAGAAGTAAAGAATAGGGACAAATGAGAAGCCCTTTGACTGCCACCCAAATTCCTGCTATGCCACATTGGCTATGTTGGCATTTTGAAAGATTTGACACTGAAAAGTTACATTGTTATATATATTCAAGGTGAATGGATAGAGTAGTAAAGAAATAATCTAGACTAAATTCATTTGGTCATGATTGCATGAGAAAAAATTAAGTTTACAAAAGAATTAAAGGGTCGATCCTCAGCCCAACCACATGAAAAAAGCTTCATCCAACACAGTCAATAAACACACAGACAAAATCTTCACTTCCATTCTTGATGCCTGGTGTGCTGTCTGACTATCGTTGGCTGAAGTGTGAAACAATATATATCAAACCTACAAGAAGTAGGCCCCGGACACCCAACATAAGAATAAGGAAGAGGAACAATATGGACATGACTGGCTCCACCACCTGGTTCCCGAGATTCCATCGTGGGAAGCCCATGTTCACTAGTTGTTGGTTAATATCAGAGAAAGGGGACCGACCCTCCTGCCTCCCCCCAGCTTGGGGTCCGGGCTGTTGACCTGGTCTAGTGTTATTTGCACCGTTGAAAAAGCCCTGTGTAAATGAGAAATGCATTACATTTCAGATAATTCACATTTCAACAATAATGTTTGCCAACCTGAATTATTTGTTATCTAGTAAAATTAGTCTAATTAGTCAAAGTATCTCAGATTCGACCCTGTGCAATTTATTGCAAAACATCTTCTAAATACTGAAACTCACAGATACATAAAAATGTATTATTATTTCATGCAACAACAAAAAAAATATTTCAGATAATGCTGCATGCAACATAATTTCTTGGAATGAGCTATATAACAAATTCCTACTTTCAGAAGTTTGTCCAAAACACTAATTTATAAAGCAAAAATATATTTCAGCAGAACGAACACTAGGATATTTTTTATTAATACATAGAGACACGGTGACAATATGAGACTAAGGGCCTTATTCAATTGAGCAATTGTTGATCACTGGAGCCTGTAATGTAGCCAGTAAAACAATTTGCTATTCAATTGGTGTATTTTGGCTACCCGCAAACAATCTGCGGGTTGCAGGTTGAAAATCATTGCGGTTGTCAAAATCGCAACTCCGACCAAGCTAAGCCTTTGATCTTTCAAGCCCGTAAATGTTACAATCGCAGATTGCTACAATTCCTCAAACCCGCAAATGTTTTCACACCAGTAAATGGTAAATGTAGACGAAAATCCTACGAGTACCAGATAGGACTCGCAAGGGGGTTAAACACCTGTTTGAAGTAAATGCAAATAATAAATCAATACTGCACTTTAAAAGACAGGGACAGCGATGAAAGGCATTCGAATTAATTGCCCAACAGTCTCAAGCTCGCTAATCTGTAATCAAAAATGATTTTTTTTCATGTTTCATTTCTGTGTCATATCAACCTCAGGAATCAAGGAGTTAATACATATCAGGCCACCCACATGGACTAGAACATTTAGTTCATTCATTTTTATTATTATGTACATTGCCGGATTGTGAGTCTGATTTGATTGACGTTTAACCTTCATGTTTTAATGATGTCATGATGATGGTCTATTTACTATTGGCCGTTTTTAAATCGGTAGTTACAGCCTTTCTTAATTGATCATGATCATGACCAGAAATGCTACTTACGATTGCATGGTTTACACTTTCGGCCCTAAATTGCTTGCTTGTTCAACTGATTTGCTCTGTAACTGTTGAAATTGAATAAGGCCCTAAGTATGAACTATAAAAAAAAAAGATGCCTCACCTGACGAGTGGTGTTGTCTCTGTGATGAGTGGTTGCCCTGACCCGAGGGTCATCATCCTGGACAATTTCCCCATTTGCTAAAATCCGCACCATGTCCTCTGAGGTAGAGCCGATGTTACAAAACACCTAAAACGTAAACATGTAACTGGTTAGCAATATATACAGAACTTAATAGAACATAAAGGCCTTAAATATTCAAGCTTACGTAGTAACAGAATGGTGGCAGCTCCTGCGGGTGAACATAGGAGGAGGTCATGATAGAGGATGAGAGGAGCAAATCATGGCCATGGAGAGTGAGGTTTGGAGTGTATGTGGAGATAAAGAGTAGAGATGTAGGGAGGTGCAGTGCTGCGGAGGCCTTTGTAAGGCAGGTTTGGGATTTTATCCTTGAGGAAACAGGGAGCCTGGAATAAGTGTTTAGGATAGATTGGTTTAGGGACAGGACGGCGATTGGAAGGCCAAATAGGATGGAGTTGCAATAGTCAAGCCAGGACATGTAATACCATCTGCCATCTCCAACAGATGGTGGATGGTATTAAGTATAAGCTTAGAATGCAGAGAAGTCAGACAAATCAGAGAAGGAACTGGGCACCCACTCCAGTACCTTTGTCAGAAACACCTTACATATAAGGACAACCGGAGACACAATAATTTTGCTAATGTGGTCCATAGGATCACAGAGAGTTGAACACAACTGAACAACAAAAAACCCCATTACAGAACTGGCAACTTCCACGGTTTAACTGATGTCTTACGACTTGGCAAAATAGGCACAAGATGTAATCCCAGTTTCTGCATGGTTTACAATGTGAGCAGCTCTCCCTGGAGGATTGTGGGAGTTGTAGCCCTGCAATTACTTCCCTATTATAATATGCACAAGCTGCAGACTTACAAGTCCCAGCTCTCCTCATCTTACATCATCTCTCTGTAACTATCATACACTCAAACTGGGGAGTATATTGAAATATAAAGACAGGTCAGAATTCCCAAAACCTCAAAATATGGACTAAACATGGCTGAACAAGAGTAATATACTTTATTAGAAATGAAAAACTGATTAAATTTGAAAAATTAAAATAAAACGGGAATTTGTATTTATATCTACAAATTAGGTATTTTGTTATCTCTTAAAGTTTATGAAAGGAAGGTGGGTTATGAATGCATCCTGTAGAACGCATCCATAACCCACCTAGCAAAAAATTTGCAGAACATAAAAAATAAAAAAAATGTGCTTGGGGTGATGTAGACACCCCCAGCAACTGAGATTTGCATATGGAATATCTCATTTTTAATGAGATATCTAATATGCAGCACATGCGCATGCTGATTGGCTAAAGGAAAGTGTCTTAAATCACGGGATTTCCCACAGTAGGGCAGACTTCAGGTGATAAGTGAGCAAAGGCCAAAAAGAAACATTGTATACGTTATGCTAAATATCCCTGGGAATTTTACGGGGTGTCAACATTGAGAGAAAACTGTTTGCAAAAGCAAGAAATTCAGCAAACTTCAGGATAACGGTTTAACGGTTTACTTTGGAATTTGTTTATGCAAACATATTTTTTCAGACACTATAAATTCTCCTCTATCAGATGCATTAAAACCCAGCTCACTTTAACATACCTTTAATGCTTAGAAGATGTTACATTATGGCAAAATATGAAAAGGATATTCATATACTAGTTGCAAATTACAATTTATTTTATATGAAGATGATTTCGTTAATAAAGAAAAATAAAAAAGATGAAAGGTATAGAAGTTAAGATTATGTACATAGACCTTGAATAATATTTTGGTATGTTTTCATTTGAGTTGTTTGTATATTATGTACTTACAATTAAAAAATAATTTGAACCTTCATTGAAATAAATTGTATGTTATGTATTTAGTGTGTACATGTACAAATATGGACAACATGCATATGGATGTGTGCATATACACACAAACACTATATTCAAATGTGAACACAGATGTACTATTTATTTACTGTACGGTGGAGGCTTCTATCGCTCTTTTGCCCACCATGTATTAAAATTATTGTTGTGGTGAACTACCTACTCATAAGGTCCACAACACAGGCTGAGATCCCGCTCCATGCTGATGATAGCCAGTAAGCGTGAAACAGCTGTACATGGATAGGATTCTCAGCTTGTGTAAAATCCAGCCTTGACTTTGAATTAGTGCTGTGTAATACAGTATGCATAAGCTTAAAGGAAGCCATGTTTGCAAATGGCTATGGATTGAAGAGCGAGGCATTTGAAAGCACATTTGCATGTCCCAGCTAAGCTTCCCAGAATGCAATGTAATGTAATAACCGTTTTTCCCCGGAATTCTGGGCTGGAAATAGGTTTTTTAACTTGCTTTAGACATTCAAATGTGGACACAGATGTACTATTTATTTACTAATTGTATATATATATATATATATATATATAGATATATATATATATATATATATATATATATACACATATACACACACACACACACAAATACATATACACAGTGGATATAAAAAGTCTATATAGTACAAATAAGGAATAGGATATTAGTGAGTCTATTTGAATGTCTAAAAAATAAGTTAATAAAAACTTATTTCCTGCTCAAATTTCTCAGAAATACAGTAAATGCACTGCACTCTGGGAAAACTGGGCGGGACATGCAAATGAGACCACATAATGCACTGTCACTCTCCTTTTAAGCATATGCTTACTGTATTTCACAGTTTTAGGCATAGCAATGGATGGATTTTTCAAAAACCCGGTCACTTAACCACATACAGTACTGTTTCACGGTTGATGCCAATATATACATATACACACACTTGGTGTGATATGTTTTCTTTAATTGTCTGTGTTGTCTCTCTCTTTGCCCCCTCTCTCTCTCTCCCACTGTGCAAATTCATCCTTAAATGCATTTTTTGGCTGGTTTCTCCAATGTAACAGCCTGTGTCACATAAAGTACATTGTATTATATAAACCACATTGGAGCATGTACAGTGGATATCAAAAGTCTACACACCCCTGTTAAAATGTCAGTTTCTGTGCTGTAAAAAAATTAGACAACGTTAAATCATTTCAGAACTTTTTCCACCTTTAATGTGACCTATAAACTGTACAACTCAATTGAAAAACAAACTGAAATCTTTTAGGTGGAGGAAAGAAAAAAAAAAATAATGTGGTTGCATAAGTCTGCACACCCTCTTATAACTGGGGATGTAGCTGTGTTCAGAATTAAGCAATCACATTCCAAATCATGTTAAATAGGAGTCAGCATACACCTGCCATCATTTAAAGTACCTATGATTAACCCCAAATTAAGTTCAGCTGCACTAGTTGCTCTTTCCTGAAATGTTCTTAGTCGCATCCCACAGCAAAAGCCATGGTCCACAGAGAGCTTCCAAAGCATCAGAGGGATCTCATTGTTAAAAGGTATCAGTCAGGAGAAGGGTACAAAAGAATTTCCAAGGCATTAGATATACAATGGAACACAGTGAAGACAGTCATCATCAAGTGGAGAAAATATGGCACAACAGTGACATTACCAAGAACTGGAGCTCCCTCCAAAATTGATGAAAAGACGAGAAGAAAACTGGTCTGGGAGGCTACCAAGAGGCCTACAGCAACATTAAAGGAGCTGCAGGAATATCTGGCAAGTACTGGCTGTGTGGTACATGTGACAACAATCTCCCGTATTCTTCATTTGTCTGGGCTATGGGGTAGAGTGGCAAGGCGAAAGCCTTTTCTTACGAAGAAAAACATCCAAGCCAGGCTACATTTTGCAAAAACACATCTGAAGTCTCCCAAAAGCATGTGGGAAAATGTGTTATGGTCTGATGAAACCAAGCTTGAACTTTTTGGCCATAATTCCAAAAGATATGTTTTGGCGCAAAAACAACACTGCACATCACCAAAAGAACACCATACACACAGTGAAGCATGGTGGTGGCAGCATCATGCTTTGGGGCTGTTTTTCTTCAGCTGGAACTGGGGCCTTAGTTAAGATAGAGGGAATTATGAACCGTTCCAAATACCAGTCAATATTGGCACAAAACCTTCAGGCTTCTGCAAGAGAGCTGAACATGAAGAGGAACTTCATCTTTCAGCATGACAACGACCCAAAACATACATCCAAATCAACAAAGGAATGGCTTCACCAGAAAAAGATAAAAGTTTTGTAATGGCCCAGTCATAGCCCAGACCTGAATCCGATTGAAAATCTGTGGGGTGGTCTGAAGAGGGCTGTGCACAGGAGATGCCCTCGCAATCTGACAGATTTGGAGTGTTTTTGCAAAGAAGAGTGGGCAAATCTTGCCAAGTCAAAATGTGCCATGCTGATAGACTCATACCCAAAAAGACTGAGTGCTGTAATAAAATCAAAAGGTGCTTCAACAAAGTATTAGTTTAAGGGTGTGCATACTTATGCAACCATATTATTTTATTTTTATATTTTTTCTTCCCTCTACCTAAAAGATTTCAGTTTGTTTTTCAATTGAGTTGTACAGTTTATAGGTCACATTAAAGATGGAAAAAGTTCTGGAATGATTTATCTTTGTCTAATTTTTTTTACAGCACAGAAACCTGACATTTTAAACAGGTGTGTAGACTTTTTATATCCACTGTACATGTATACAATCCTTTGAGGTTATAGGTCTTGTTGTTATGTGTGGCTGTATCATCATTACAAATGTGTTGACATAATTTAGAGGCACATTTGTTACAAGGTTTAGATCCATTTTTTATATTCAGTTGTTCATTGGCCAATTTTCTGCTGACAAGTTTTTCTTTCAGGTTTGGTGGTTGTTTAAATTCAAGGATGGGAGGTTTTGGGAATATATCTTTTAATTCAGTATCTTATGTTAGTAATGTAATTTTTTGTTTCTTTTCCATATTTTCTCTAAAGTTGGATGGTATGTGGTCACTAGAGGTATACGTGAAGTAGTTTCTTTTGTTTTGTACTTTACCAGGTGTTTACAGGGTATTTTGATGGCAGTGGTTATTTTTTGGGGAATAATAACCCTTTTGTTTAAAAGATTCAGACAGTGTTTTTAAATTTTTATCCCGGTCTCCAGTGTTTGAGCAAATGTGATATTACTTAACAGCTTGACTATGGATGATGGCTAGTTTGGTGTTAGAGGGATGGAAACTGGAGCTGTGTAGGTAATTACATCTGTCTGTGGGTTTCCTATATATAGATGAGTGGAGAGTGCCATTGGTGATGGATATAGTAGTGTCTAGAAAGTTTACCTGTTCTGTAGAGAAATCCATTTTAAGTTTTATAGATGAATGGAAGGTGTTGAATGAATTATGAAAGTCTCTGAGTTTGCTTTCTCTGTCTACCCATATGATGAATGGATCATCTATGTAACGGTAGTATTTGTATGGTTTGTAAATGGATACAGATAAGAATCTTTCTTCTAGATTGGCCATAAATAGATTGCCGTATTGTGGAGCCATTTTGGTACCCATGGCAGTTCCCATCACAGGTTTATATTATATATATATATATATATATATATATATATATATATATATAGTTGAATAATCAGAGTATTGCAGTGAATAGTGATACCTTTTTTGACAAATGTATTCATAATAAAGCGACAAGCTTTCGAGAGATAATGCCTCTCTTTATCAAAGTCAAGTCAAAAAGCGATATATATATATATATATATATATATATATATATATATATATATATATATATATATATATATATATATAATATACCGTATTGGTCCGAATATAAGCCGCACCTTTTTTCCGATTTTTGAGCTTGCGAGTTAAGGGTGTGGCTTATATTCGCGACCGTCAAGAAAACATTGCCGATTTGCAAACTTTGCTTGTAACACGTGCAAATTCTATTCGCAAATGCAAAATTACTGCCGATATGCGCGATTGCGAGTTAAGGGTGCCGATTTTCGTGCTTTAGACTGCGGTATTGAATAGCGATTTACGGTTTTAGTGATTCTAACATCCTGTAACCTGCAAAAAAAGCTACAGTGCTAATTAGAAAGCCTGTTTCTTGCAATTGCCGATCACTTTGAGTGTATTTTTCTCTCCAATTTTAGGGTGCAACTTATATTTGAGTACTATCTTTTTTCTAATGTTTCCCCTTGGACTTTACCGGTGCAGCTTATATGAGGGTGCGGCTTATATTTGGACCAATACTATATATATATATATATATATATATATATATATATATATATTCTAACCACATAGTGGTCTTTCAGCTAGTTAACCAAGAGAAAGAGCCATATATAAAAATAATGATATTAGTAGCAGTCATTGGATCAGTAATCTGGGCTTATGTCTCTCAGTGTGATGTGCATGTACACCCCTGTATATGCCGGGCTCAGCCTGTGTCCTGGTGTGTATGTGCACCCTGTGTGCAGGGCTCAGCCTGTGTCCTGGTGTGTATGTGCACCCTGTGTGCAGGGCTCAGCCTGTGTCCTGGTGTGTATGTGCACCCTGTGTGCAGGGCTCAGCCTGTGTCCTGGTGTGTATGTCCACCCTGTGTGCTGGGCTCAGCCTGTGTCCTGGTGTGTATGTGCACCCTGTGTGCTTGCCTCAGCCTGTGTCCTGGTGTGTATGTGCACCCTGTGTGCTTGCCTCAGCCTGTGTCCTGGAGTGTATGTGCACCCTGTGTGCCGGGCTCAGCCTGTGTCCTGGTGTGTATGTGCACCCTGTGTGCCGGGCTCAGCCTGTGTCCTGGTGTGTATGTGCACCCTGTGTGCTTGGCTCAGCCTGTGTCCTGCTGTGTATGTGCCCCCCGTGTCCTGCTGTGTATGTGCCCCCCGTGTCCTGCTGTGTATGTGCCCCCCGTGTCCTGCTGTGTATGTGCCCCCCGTGTCCTGCTGTGTATGTGCCCCCCGTGTCCTGCTGTGTATGTGCCCCCCGTGTCCTGCTGTGTATGTGCCCCCCGTGTCCTGCTGTGTATGTGCCCCCCGTGTCCTGCTGTGTATGTGCCCCCCGTGTCCTGCTGTGTATGTGCGCCCCGTGTCCTGCTGTGTATGTGCCCCCCGTGTCCTGCTGTGTATGTGCCCCCCGTGTCCTGCTGTGTATGTGCCCCCCGTGTCCTGCTGTGTATGTGCCCCCCGTGTCCTGCTGTGTATGTGCCCCCCGTGTCCTGCTGTGTATGTGCCCCCCGTGTCCTGCTGTGTATGTGCCCCCCGTGTCCTGCTGTGTATGTGCCCCCCGTGTCCTGCTGTGTATGTGCCCCCCGTGTCCTGCTGTGTATGTGCCCCCCGTGTCCTGCTGTGTATGTGCCCCCCGTGTCCTGCTGTGTATGTGCCCCCCGTGTCCTGCTGTGTATGTGCCCCCCGTGTCCTGCTGTGTATGTGCCCCCCGTGTCCTGCTGTGTATGTGCCCCCCGTGTCCTGCTGTGTATGTGCCCCCCGTGTCCTGCTGTGTATGTGCCCCCCGTGTCCTGCTGTGTATGTGCCCCCCGTGTCCTGCTGTGTATGTGCCCCCCGTGTCCTGCTGTGTATGTGCCCCCCGTGTCCTGCTGTGTATGTGCCCCCCGTGTCCTGCTGTGTATGTGCCCCCCGTGTCCTGCTGTGTATGTGCCCCCCGTGTCCTGCTGTGTATGTGCCCCCCGTGTCCTGCTGTGTATGTGCCCCCCGTGTCCTGCTGTGTATGTGCCCCCCGTGTCCTGCTGTGTATGTGCCCCCCGTGTCCTGCTGTGTATGTGCCCCCCGTGTCCTGCTGTGTATGTGCCCCCCGTGTCCTGCTGTGTATGTGCCCCCCGTGTCCTGCTGTGTATGTGCGCCCCGTGTCCTGCTGTGTATGTGCCCCCCGTGTCCTGCTGTGTATGTGCGCCCCGTGTGCTTGGCTCAGCCTGTGTCCTGCTGTGTATGTGCGCCCCGTGTGCTTGGCTCAGCCTGTGTCCTGCTGTGTATGTGCGCCCCGTGTGCTTGGCTCAGCCTGTGTCCTGCTGTGTATGTGCGCCCCGTGTGCTTGGCTCAGCCTGTGTCCTGCTGTGTATGTGCGCCCCGTGTGCTTGGCTCAGCCTGTGTCCTGCTGTGTATGTGCGCCCCGTGTGCTTGGCTCAGCCTGTGTCCTGCTGTGTATGTGCGCCCCGTGTGCTTGGCTCAGCCTGCGTCCTGCTGTGTATGGGCCGCCTGCGTCCTGCTGTGTATGGGCACCCTGCGTCCTGCTGTGTATGGGCACCCTGCGTCCTGCTGTGTATGGGCACCCTGCGTCCTGCTGTGTATGGGCAGCCTGCGTCCTGCTGTGTATGGGCAGCCTGCGTCCTGCTGTGTATGGGCAGCCTGCGTCCTGCTGTGTATGGGCAGCCTGCGTCCTGCTGTGTATGGGCAGCCTGCGTCCTGCTGTGTATGGGCAGCCTGCGTCCTGCTGTGTATGGGCAGCCTGCGTCCTGCTGTGTATGGGCAGCCTGCGTCCTGCTGTGTATGGGCAGCCTGCGTCCTGCTGTGTATGGGCAGCCTGCGTCCTGCTGTGTATGGGCAGCCTGCGTCCTGGTGTGTATGGGCAGCCTGCGTCCTGGTGTGTATGGGCAGCCTGCGTCCTGGTGTGTATGGGCAGCCTGCGTCCTGGTGTGTATGGGCAGCCTGCGTCCTGGTGTGTATGGGCAGCCTGCGTCCTGGTGTGTATGGGCAGCCTGCGTCCTGGTGTGTATGGGCAGCCTGCGTCCTGGTGTGTATGGGCAGCCTGCGTCCTGGTGTGTATGGGCAGCCTGCGTCCTGGTGTGTATGGGCAGCCTGCGTCCTGGTGTGTATGGGCAGCCTGCGTCCTGGTGTGTATGGGCAGCCTGCGTCCTGGTGTGTATGGGCAGCCTGCGTCCTGGTGTGTATGGGCAGCCTGCGTCCTGGTGTGTATGGGCAGCCTGCGTCCTGGTGTGTATGCGCAGCCTGCGTCCTGGTGTGTATGCGCAGCCTGCGTCCTGGTGTGTATGCGCAGCCTGCGTCCTGGTGTGTATGCGCAGCCTGCGTCCTGGTGTGTATGCGCAGCCTGCGTCCTGGTGTGTA
This sequence comes from Discoglossus pictus, assembly GCA_027410445.1. Taxonomy (NCBI): domain Eukaryota; kingdom Metazoa; phylum Chordata; class Amphibia; order Anura; family Alytidae; genus Discoglossus; species Discoglossus pictus. The sequence goes on from CM050171.1 coordinate 23,389,589, forward strand.
TGCGCAGCCTGCGTCCTGGTGTGTATGCGCAGCCTGCGTCCTGGTGTGTATGCGCAGCCTGCGTCCTGGTGTGTATGCGCAGCCTGCGTCCTGGTGTGTATGCGCAGCCTGCGTCCTGGTGTGTATGGGCAGCCTGCGTCCTGGTGTGTATGGGCAGCCTGCGTCCTGGTGTGTATGGGCAGCCTGCGTCCTGGTGTGTATGGGCAGCCTGCGTCCTGGTGTGTATGGGCACCCTGCGTCCTGGTGTGTATGGGCACCCTGCGTCCTGGTGTGTATGGGCACCCTGCGTCCTGGTGTGTATGGGCAGCCTGCGTCCTGGTGTGTATGGGCAGCCTGCGTCCTGGTGTGTATGGGCAGCCTGCGTCCTGGTGTGTATGGGCAGCCTGCGTCCTGGTGTGTATGGGCAGCCTGCGTCCTGGTGTGTATGGGCAGCCTGCGTCCTGGTGTGTATGGGCACGCTGCGTCCTGGTGTGTATGGGCACGCTGCGTCCTGGTGTGTATGGGCACGCTGCGTCCTGGTGTGTATGGGCACGCTGCGTCCTGGTGTGTATGGGCACGCTGCGTCCTGGTGTGTATGGGCACGCTGCGTCCTGGTGTGTATGTTCACCCTGCGTCCTGGTGTGTATGGGCTGCCTGCGTCCTGGTGTGTATGGGCTGCCTGCGTCCTGGTGTGTATGGGCTGCCTGCGTCCTGGTGTGTATGGGCTGCCTGCGTCCTGGTGTGTATGGGCTGCCTGCGTCCTGGTGTGTATGGGCACCCTGCGTCCTGGTGTGTATGGGCACCCTGCGTCCTGGTGTGTATGGGCACCCTGCGTCCTGGTGTGTATGGGCACCCTGCGTCCTGGTGTGTATGGGCACCCTGCGTCCTGGTGTGTATGGGCACCCTGCGTCCTGGTGTGTATGGGCACCCTGCGTCCTGGTGTGTATGGGCACCCTGCGTCCTGGTGTGTATGGGCACCCTGCGTCCTGGTGTGTATGGGCACCCTGCGTCCTGGTGTGTATGGGCACCCTGCGTCCTGGTGTGTATGGGCACCCTGCGTCCTGGTGTGTATGGGCACCCTGCGTCCTGGTGTGTATGGGCACCCTGCGTCCTGGTGTGTATGGGCACCCTGCGTCCTGGTGTGTATGGGCACCCTGCGTCCTGGTGTGTATGGGCACCCTGCGTCCTGGTGTGTATGTGCACCCTGCGTCCTGGTGTGTATGTGCACCCTGCGTCCTGGTGTGTATGGGCACCCTGCGTCCTGGTGTGTATGGGCACCCTGCGTCCTGGTGTGTATGGGCACCCTGCGTCCTGGTGTGTATGGGCACCCTGCGTCCTGGTGTGTATGGGCACCCTGCGTCCTGGTGTGTATGGGCACCCTGCGTCCTGGTGTGTATGGGCACCCTGCGTCCTGGTGTGTATGGGCAGCCTGCGTCCTGGTGTGTATGTGCACCCTGTGTTCTTGGATCAGCCTGCGTCCTGGTGTGTATGGGCACCCTGCGTCCTGGTGTGTATGGGCAGCCTGCGTCCTGGTGTGTATGGGCAGCCTGCGTCCTGGTGTGTATGGGCAGCCTGCGTCCTGGTGTGTATGGGCAGCCTGCGTCCTGGTGTGTATGGGCAGCCTGCGTCCTGGTGTGTATGGGCAGCCTGCGTCCTGGTGTGTATGGGCAGCCTGCGTCCTGGTGTGTATGGGCAGCCTGCGTCCTGGTGTGTATGGGCAGCCTGCGTCCTGGTGTGTATGGGCACCCTGCGTCCTGGTGTGTATGGGCACCCTGCGTCCTGGTGTGTATGGGCAGCCTGCGTCCTGGTGTGTATGGGCAGCCTGCGTCCTGGTGTGTATGGGCAGCCTGCGTCCTGGTGTGTATGTGCACCCTGCGTCCTGGTGTGTATGGGCAGCCTGCGTCCTGGTGTGTATGTGCACCCTGTGTTCTTGGATCAGCCTGCGTCCTGGTGTGTATGGGCAGCCTGCGTCCTGGTGTGTATGGGCAGCCTGCGTCCTGGTGTGTATGGGCACCCTGCGTCCTGGTGTGTATGGGCACCCTGCGTCCTGGTGTGTATGGGCACCCTGCGTCCTGGTGTGTATGTGCACCCTGCGTCCTGGTGTGTATGTGCACCCTGTGTCCTGGTGTGTATGGGCAGCCTGCGTCCTGGTGTGTATGTGCACCCTGTGTTCTTGGATCAGCCTGCGTCCTGGTGTGTATGGGCACCCTGCGTCCTGGTGTGTATGTGCACCCTGTGTCCTGGTGTGTATGTGCACCCTGTGTCCTGGTGTGTATGTGCACCCTGCGTCCTGGTGTGTATGTGCACCCTGCGTCCTGGTGTGTATGGGCAGCCTGTGTCCTGGTGTGTCAGTGTCTAGTCCTCCCCATCACTCTGCAGGGTCCATGCACCCACATACTTACCAAGCACAGGCAGTGTCTATGTAATAGACGTGATCCCACAGGCACTTCCTGCTTTCCTACCCAGAGCTGCTTCCTGCTCCTGTCACCATCCAGCCTGCACAACAGGAAGCGGCTCCTTGTATGTGCAGCACCTCCACCTACTGGCCGCTGGGAGAAGTGCAGCTCCTTTATTAGTTGTATAAATCTCTCTTTCTCTCTCTCTATAGATATTTATTTATCTATATATACATACACACACGCAAATATATAGTGAATAAATAAATTGTACATTTGTGTTTACATTTGAACGTCTAAAATAAGCCGACAACCTGTTTCCTGCTCAGAATCCCAAGAAATACAGTTATTGCACTGCATTCTGGGAACCTGGGCAGGGACATGCAAATGTGCCCACAGAGGCTTCGCTCTTGTAATCCATTACCATTTTAAAAATGGCTTCATTAAGCATATTCCTGCTGTATTACATAGCTTTCAGCAAAGCTCAGGATGTATTATACACAAGCTGGGAATCCTACCCATGGATAGTTGATTCAAGGTTACTGCTTCTTATCAGCGTGGGGCCGGTTCCTAGCCTGTGTAGTAGCTTTTGTGGGGAGGTAGTTTGCCACAACAATCATTCAATATATGGTGGGCACATTTGAACCTTTAAAAAAAAGTTTAAAAAAGTATTTCCTTCTCAGAACACCAAGAAACACATTTATATCTACCTCTCTGGAATGTTCTTGTCACTCTAAATACAATTATTGTCCAATAAAAAGGCAGGATACACTAATGCTTATCCCTGACAAGAGATCAAAAAAGCCAATGTAATATACCAGGTCTACATAATGAAAGCCAGGTCTCATATTTATATATATATATATATATATATATATATATATATATATATATATATATATATATATATCCTCTTCTAGATTGCAACTTTGTCATGGTGACGGGCTTGTGTACCTCAATGAAGCTCTGAGTATGTAGGGTCACCCAAGCTGAGCAGGTCATAGCAGAGAGGTCAGACAATTTGTGGTCCACTAAAGAAGGAACTGACAACCCACTCCAGTATCTTTACCATAAAAAACATATAGATTACCCCACCTAGAAACACAGACAGATGTACCTAGCGTGCTACGTCCATATGGTCACCAAGAGTGGGACATGACTGAAGGACAGAACAACATTATACTGAGCACTGAGAGTAAACCAAATAGAGTCCACAGAGCCGGCCATGTAGTTGAATTGCCAAAGCAATATGACTATGAGAACTCTTAAAAATGTACTCAAAATTAAGTGCTATAATGACTCCATGAATTATTGTCCCTGTGAACTGTGCTGGAGTCAAGATTACACATTGGATGGTTTCATACTAAAAAACACTATGAGCCCACAATAAAGACCTAGAATAAAGCTATCGGGCAATGCCCAATATCCAAGAACAGACTTGGGATATGTTACAGGATACAGTAAATAGATATATATACCGTATTTATCGGCGTATAACACACACTTTTTCTCCCTGAAAATAGGGGGCAAATGATAGGTGCGTGTTATACGCCGATATTCCCTCCCCCTCCTCATCCTCAACCTAAACCCCCCTAAATACGTCCCCCTCACTTACCTGCTTCAGCTCCGGCCTCCGCTCCTTGACAAGGTGACGTCACATGTGCGCCAGCGCTCCACGTCATTAGCATATATCGGGTGGCAACCGGTATATGCTAATGACGTGGCGCGCTGGCGCACATGTGACGTCACCGGGTCAAGGAGCGAAGCGGAGGCCGGAGCAGATGCAGGTAAGTAAGGGGGGTTTAGGTTGAGGAGGAGGGGGGTTAAGGTTGAGGAGGGGGGGGGGGTTTAGAATGAGGAGGGGGGGTAAGAATGCGGAGGGGGGTTTAGAATGAGGAGGGAGGTTGAGGAGGGGGGTTGAGGTTGAGGAGGGGGATTGAGGATAGGGGGATGGAGGTTGAGGAGGAGGATGAGGATGGGGGGTTGAGGAGGGGGTTTGAGGATGGGGGGGTTGAGGAGGGGGTTTGAGGAGGGAGGTTGAGTAGGGGGTTGAGGATAGGGGGGTTGAGGAGGGAGGTTGAGGAGGGGGTTGAGGATGGGGGGGTTGAGGAGGGAGGATGAGGAGGGAGGTTGAGGATGAGGTGGGGGGTTGAGGATGAGGATGGAGGTTGAGGATGTGGAGGGGGGTTGAGGAGGAGGGGGGTTGAGGAAGGAGGATGAGGATTGGGGGGTTGAGGAGGGGGTTGAGGATGAGGAGGGGGTTTGAGGATGGGGGGGGTGAGGAGGGGGTTTGAGGAGGGAGGTTGAGTAGGGGGTTGAGGATAGGGGGGTTGAGGAGGGAGGTTAAGGAGGGGGTTGAGGATGGGGGGGTTGAGGAGGGAGGATGAGGAGGGAGGTTGAGGATGAGGTGGGGGGTTGAGGATGAGGATGGAGGTTGAGGATGTGGAGGGGGGTTGAGGAGGAGGGGGGTTGAGGAAGGAGGATGAGGATTGGGGGGTTGAGGCTTGGGTTGAGGATGAGGAGGGGGGTTGAGGTTGAGGATTTTGCTTCAAAGTTCTTTATTTGAAGTTTTTTTTCTGAAATTCCCTTTTTAATATGAGGTGCGTGTTATACGCCGGTGCGTGTTATATGCCGATAAATACGGTATATATACTAGCGACTTGCCAATTCAGGTAATGCTATTTGGTACAGAAAGTAAGTCTTTTGGTTATGTGAGTACCTCATTGCGAGCCTCTTGGTTGGTGTATGTTTGATTATTAGAGCTTCTTTTGGCTTTCATTGCAAGGTTTTCGCTAATGGCCTTTTGGCGCTCATTGCGAGCCTCTCCCCTGTTGTATTTGTGCTACTCTAAACACCGTTGGCACTCCTCGTGAGGCGCGTGCTGAGCGCCTTTAGCGTTTATTGTGATTCTGTTATTTTTTTTTCTGTCTATGTATTTTGTAATGTTAATTAATTAATTTGTAAAGTTATAAATTAATATACTTTACCTATTTGTAATCAATATATGCAGGCAGCAATATGCTGAAGAGCTAACAATCTGTTTTGATGGTCCTGCAGCATCCAATGTAGATTTGCACTGTTGGTGAGCTGAGGTGTAAGTGTCAGCAATGTGTGCAGTGTGTAGTGTAAATAGGCTGCGTGCGCGAGGGGAAGCCGTTTGTTGTGTAGTTCCGCATTTTGTAATGGTAAAGTTTGCAGTTAGTGTTGTAAAATGGCTGAGATTGTGTATGTGGTACGCGGGTGTGGAGGATTTAGCGTCCTTGCTAATAGTATATTTAGTAGCTTGTACGGTTGGTTGTGTGTAAAAATCGTATGTGCTTGGCAGTGTTTTGCGTGCTTAGGGGTGGTGTAGCCTCGTTTTCGTTTTTTTCTCTCACTTAGGGGATTTTTAAGTGGCAAAAATCTTTAAATTGTATTTAAATTGGCGTGTAACCTCATTCCCAGATGTCCTGGCTGCCCCCCCTTGTTGTGTGTGTATTTGTTTTTATATTTTAGTTTGTATTTTGTGTGTTTATCGCTGTGCATGGTGCGGCCGTTAAGTTCGTATTTTTTGTTGGTTTCCTTTTGCAAGTGTTACGGGTCGTAATATTTTATAGCCGTTTTTTTCAAAGTGCTACGGGTCTCGCAGTTGGAATTGTGTATTTGAGTTTTGTGTTCATGTGTAGTTCCGCTGGTTGTAGGTATAATGTGCAAGTTGTGCAGGGTCGTAGGGATGAGCGCCTACGACGCTCATCTCCACCAGCGCAGTGAGCGCCTTCGGCCCACAGTAAGGGGGGAGGGTATTAGGCCCAAAAATAAACAGCAGAATCTAAAACATATAAAGCAAAGATATATAATGTAAACTTAGGTACTTCATTATTTTCAATTTTGTATATATGTAATGTTACATAGCTAAATACTTTTATTTTATTCCACTGCCAGTATATCTTGCAGGGTTTGCACTTCTTTCATTACATTTATCTTAACTGCTAAAAAGAGATAGATTTTTCTTCTGTAACCCATTAAAAGCTATAGCAGAGCAAAAACTACATGAAAAGATATAGTAATGGTATGGGAAAAGGGAATAGAAGCAATGCACCGGAATAGTATAACCACTGTCTATTTATATATATCGGGTGATAATGAACAACTGTAATCTTGTATATAATTATGGTATATGGAAGAACTCCTCTTGATATATAGGGCAGTATGTTTTTGAAAGTAAAAAAGAGCCTTTAATATATTAAATATAAAATTAAACAATAATGGCACATAATAATTAAATATTCCTATTATATAAATGTAGATTTACATACATATATATATATATATATATATATATATATTTATTTATATATTTATACATGTAGATATATATATATATATATATTTACATATGTATGTGTATATATATATATATATATATATATATATATATATATATACACAAGGGTGCAGGGGCGTAGGAACTTGGGGGGGATGAGGTGGATAAATCCCCCCCCCCCCCAGATTATATGAACAGGGAACACACGAAAAAGCAAAATTAAACTTAACCATGCATTACCAGATTTGGCCACTAGAGCCATGGAGCAGTATGTCTTTCCCATGAAAGCTTTGATCCATAATTTATATATACCAGTAATTTGTAAATGCTGCCTGTCCTGGGAGTAGAGTTAAATTGCACCGCTCAGGGACGCATTTTTTTCCCTCTTTAACCCCAGATTTTTTTGGGCTCCTACACCCATGCAGGGGTGGAAAATTAAAATATTTGTACGGATGGCTCCTAAATATTTTTCCAAAGTATAATGCATCTCTATGAAGGGTCCCCTTCCAGGCTCCTAGAAAACAAACTAAAATGATCAGATCCCCTTCCCGTCTCTCTCTCTCTATCATTTTTCTTTTTTTATTCTCTAAAAACAGTTTTCCCATTAGTATAATTACTATACTATTAGGTTCTCACTTTAAGTCTAATCAAACATACTATTTCACAAATTATCTTACACTAATTAGTATACCCCTTCGGTATCTCTACTTTTTAAATAGTGTTTCAGAAACTACGATTTTCTTTACTCCCCATCAGGCGTACAAAGGAAGGGGAAGATCTGCCCAGGAGGCTATCCTGACCAGGGTCATACCGGCCTCCTGTCCTGCAGTTGTCACTGCAGGCAATCTCACGTCAATAAGAAAAAAAAAAGAAAAAACACCAAGTATGGGGTGGAGAGAAGCCACTCTGCTAGCCACTAAGCACTAACATCTAAATGTAAGTATTAAAATCTAAATATAATTTATTTTCTTTAATTATTCATATTATTGCTAATTAAATACTAATTAAAATGAGATTTTATGGTCATGAAACTCCATATTTTTTGCAAAAACATGTCTTAAACATTTTCCCCCGAAATATACTGATTTCAAGTGAATATATCCTATTTTTAATGAGCAAAATAAATAGTTTCTGAAATTAAAAGAAAGTGGAGCTGTGGACTGCATGTGCTGCAGGATAAAACAAGTTTCCTACACTTAAACTCACTAGTTTTATGTCAAATAAAGAATGGTTGATAATTTGTCAAATTAACACATTTTTAAAGATTGTGTGATCAAAAACATATTTCAGTGAATGTGCCGTATAATTCATCTTGGAGTTGATTCTAGATTCTCTTATAGTGAGAGGTCAAGCGAAGAAGGCTCCTTGGGAGAGCAATTTTTCTTCCTTCAAGGAGGTCTTTATTTTGAGCCTCAGTGATTGAAATAATCCTGTTTGTAAGACGTTCTTCGCCCGTCTTATCCATAAAAGAATATTTTTCCACAAGACAAAAGACGCTTCACTATAAAGACAAAACATATTCACTAGAGTGGGCTTTTTCTTCCTAGTGAAGGGTGGGGGTCATTTTTTTTCTAAACTTGAAAAATGGCAAGACATTTTGAAAAATAAAACTAAACACAGCTGTTAAAAAAAAAACTTTTATGCGCATTAGTATTCATTAAAAAACTGGCAGTTGTTGCTGCCACATATCCATTCTGCAGATAAATGCTTCATCTCTGCATGTAAGGTCTCCTCCTACTTCATGAAGTAGATCACTTGAAACTAAAATGGTAATTTTAACAGCATAATTCCATTAAAAAAGTAACAAATTAGAGAATATACTTTTTCACATTCTAAGAACATGTTGCCTATTTTCAAGTGTAGTTCTTCAAAATATTTTAAATGTTGGCTGCAGTCCCCTTCTGGATCGCTACCTTGTTGTGGTTAGGGGCTTGTATACCTTAATGAAGCTGTGAGCTATAGCGTGTAGGGTCACCCAAGATGGGCAGGTCATAGCAGAAAGTCGTGGTCTACTGGAGAAGGATCTGGCACCCACTCCAATATCTTTGCCAAGAAAACCTCATGGACACAAGATGTGCCTGGCGTGTTGCTATCCATGGAGTCACGGAGAGTCGGACACAATTTAACAATTAAACTACAAAAACAATCATGAGAAGGGGCTACCAAGATCTGTATTAGCTCTTCAAAGATAAGTTTTAGTAGTTCCTTTATATTAAATCTCTTATGGAGAGACAACCCTTTTTAAGAAAAAACACCTCTCTCCTTCCCACTCCCCAAATGTGTCTCTTTTGTAAGGCAGTCCCATATTGTTTACATCTCTCTTGTTCAGTCTTCAACATGTCCCTTTTTCTCTGGTTCATCTTCAGTTGTTTTTTCAAGAGCAGTCCAAGAAGTGTGTCTCCTCTGGAGTATATAGGTGTCCTTAAGCAGTTGCTCTCAAATTTTAATCCATGCATCACCTTGTGGTACTTCTGGGGACCATCTTTGAGATGTTGACATTTTTAAACAGGGTGATGCTACATATAAGTTTCTCAATATATAATCAGGTGTATTACACCTGGAGTTGTGGGAGGAGCCTTCGTCCTCCCTATAAATCTTCCTCACCTGTTCCATTTTATCCATCCACCTCAAACCAATTAAGACACTCCTAATCTCCCTATACCACTAGATAGGCTTGGATGCCATAGCAAAAATTGTGCCAACCTGTCCTCTACCATCCAAGAAAGAAGGATCCGATCATAAATCACATATATAGTTGTGAGCATGCGGGTTGTTGCTAATGCTTGCGGGTTCGCGTAGCAAGCCCACCTTTTGCGGGCTCGCATAGCAAGGCCACCGCAACTGCCGCGGTTGCTGGCAAGAAGCAAGGGGCCGCATTTGCGGAGGTGGAGGCTCTACGAAGCCTCAAACGTGGTTACAAAAACCCACACAAGCAGCACTTTACCAAAATACATCTAACACGCAATTACTATATACGGACTTACACAAAAAAATACGAACCGGACAAAGAACGGAAAATTTACGGACTTAGCATAAAAAAATACAAGACCTCGAAAAAATACGACCTTAACGGCCGGACCGCGCGCACCTGAAAACATTAAAAACACAATAAATACACACAAAAAATACATAAAATGATTATCCCCAGCAAGGGGGGCACCGAGGACCTCTGCAAGTGAAGTTACACCTCCATTTAACTCCAAATTCCCGAGTTTAGACACACGAAAATCCTAAAGACGCAAAACACCACCAAGCACATACAGCTTTTCAAAAAACCCATACGAGCTACAAGATACACTCTTACCAAGGACGCTACATCATCCACAGCCGCGTACCACACACATTCCCTGCCATTTTACAACACTAACTTACACAATGCGGAAGTACACAGCTACACTAACGGTTTCCCCTTGTGCACGCAGCCTACTTACACTACACACTGCACACATTGCTGACACTTACACCTCAGCTCCAGAACAGTGCAAACCTACATTGTATGCTGCAGGAACATCAAAACAGATTGTCAGCTCTTCAGCACAATGCTTCCTGCATATATTACTTCAAAATAGGTAAAGTATATTCATTTATTAATGTATTAATTATTTTGTTAGCATACAAAAATACACTCTCACAATAAACACAAAAGCCATTCACTGCGCGACTCACAACGAGTGCCAACGCTGCTCATAGCACACAAAGCCTTTCACTAAGCGCAAAAAAACATCACCGCCGAACCAAGCAATAACACCAAAAGCGCCTATCAGAAAATAAATACTACAACCAACAGCCTCGCAATGAGCGCCAAAGGATCTCGGACCACCAACAAAATGAATGTATCGACCAAACAGCATTACCTGCCTTACAATTTTATTGCGTCATTTTTTGACGGGCAAGTCGCTAGTAATATATAAAAGACTGACTAATGCAATTGTTAGTCTTCTCATCCTTCGTTGTCTCTGAAGACCGTCAGACAGGGTCTTCGGATTGGCACTGTTTTAGAGCATTATGTGCATGGTATGCACGCCTATATCTCCAATACTTGGACATTGTGTTTGAACTGCAGCCATCATTAGTGAATACATATCTAATAAACAAATAGTACAACACACCTGGACACCTTTTTTTCTTTTGCTTTTAAACAGATGCGCTATTATCATTTGAGTTGATGTGATTCCTTGTCTTACATAAATCAGAACATGCCTTGAGAATGCAGAGCTCGAGCACTTGGCATGCACCTTGGCTGCCATAAAGTTGCAAACCGTGCTGGCAACCAACAATGCAAAATGTTTTAAATAATTTAAAGTGTCATCGTAATAGGAAATACGAAAACTGTAACCTCCTCAGGCATAAATGGATGTTACTGAACAGACTTATTGTAAGCAAATCAAAGATTGTGCTTCATATATAGGAGGTCCCCTGGTTACAGACGACCCAACTTACAGATGACCCCTACTTAAGAACGGTTTGAATGTTTTTGTTTTTATGTTCTGTTTAAATTAAAAGAAGAACCTAAAGACATTGAGCCATATTCAATTTGAAGCCCGCAACTCGATTGCAGACAGCCAAATGTCTGCAAGTGTGTTGCGGGATCCCATTCGTCTTCGATTGCAATGCGATTCAATATGGCAAGCCCGCAAGTTACGGGCCCAAAGCTAAAACCTTAAACCATGCACTGGTTCAGGGCACTTCAGAGCAGGAACATGATCAATTCAGCAAGCCAGTAACCGCCCATTTCGAATCAGCCAATAGAAAATTAGACTGTCATTATTACGGCAGTAAAACATGAAGGTTACGTGTCAATCAATTAGGTTCGGGGGTCCGATATGCGATCAGACTCGCAAACCCACAACATAAAGAATTATGAAAATGAATGCCAATACTGTTCTAGTCCATATGGGTGGCCTGATATGTATTAACTCATTGATACCCAATATCGATTTAACCCATAAATCCCACATAAAAATAATATTTTTTTCCTGACGATTTGTGAGCTTGAGACTGGTGTCCAATTAATTCTAATGTCTATCATCGCTTACCCTGTATTTACAGTGCAGTATTGATTTTTTTATTTGCATTTACAGTGCTATAAATAGGTGTTTAACCCCTTGTGGGTCCTCTCGAGCACTTGTAGGATTTTCTCCTTCAGTTGCCATTTACGGGTGTGAAAACATTTGCGGGCTTGAGGAAATTGAGCAATTGAATAGCGATTTGCGATTTTAGCCTTGCAAAAGTGAAAGATCAAAGGCTTCTGGAGGCTGTAAGTTACGGGTTTAACCTTCGCCATTTTTTCAAGGCCGTAACTCGGAAGCCGATCTGAGCTCGCAGAAAGACGCCAATTAAATAGAAACATTGCTTGCCTCACTTGCGGACTACCGCATCTTCCGAAACCTCAATTGAATATGGCCCATTGTCAGGAACATATCTCGTCTGTAACCCGGAGACCGACTGTTTACTAAGCTACCACATTTCTGACTGTTGGACCACATTTCTTAGTGTAAAGATTCAATTCCAACTGCAGTCAGAGAAAATAGTTTCACAGCTCACCAGAGAAACAAGTGGATTTCATTTTGGATGAATGAAACCCCAGCTTTACAGATGACAATTTCATTACAAGTAACAACACAAGAAATCCAATTACATTACAAAGAGGTTCCACTAATTGACCATTCAGCATGAGAGGCAGAGGAGCGAGGGCTGAAGACACAAAGCTCAGGCTGGCTTCAGATTTTGGCAGCCTGTGTGTGTGGGCATGTCATCAAGTCATAGAGATGGGCATATAATCATATTATAAACAAGTAACTTGGGGCCTCGCATACATATAATGCACTGAAACAAATCAAGGGAATAAAAGCGTTTTTTTTTGTGTGAATTGTGATTTTTACATGATCTTACAGTGTCACCTGCCATATTCTATTGAGGAATTTCTTCCATGGCATACTTTTTAGTGTTGGGGCACACACAATTAGGGTATTTGTTTAGAGACTGTGATACCCAGAATATACTTAAAGACAGCGTGATATTAGGCTTCAGTTCAGTTATTTTTTGCGCCGTTAGGCAAAGATGTTTGGAGATGTCAGCCTGTCTTAATATACAGTTTTCAAGATGGCAGACGATGTTATTAGATGTGAATATAACAGTAGAAAGCCATAAAGCGTGAATGCTCTAGTCTGGGGCTGTGTCCTTTCCTATCAGTGAATACAATAAACAAGAGGGAGTGTAGAGCCATATGTTGGCACTCAGTAGTAGAGAGCGAGGACTATATGGATGACTTGCAAGACCTCTATTGAGTAAAGTGGTCAATAAAGTTGCATTGCACTCAGACAGTGAGCAACAGGGTACAGAGAAAAGGATCTAAACATGGACAAAGGATTTAGATCAAAGGCTTCCCATATTTTTCGGTATTGACACCATGGACATATTATAACTGTTCACAATAAAAATTTGTATTTTTAACAAACTAGGTAAAATTACATTGCATATCATATTATATATATTTTATAGAACTTATTTATTGAGCTGGCTAATATTTTATTATTTACATCACTTTTTACCATATTTCTTTCCTTTTTCATAAATAGAAATATATTTTTACTGATTCAGTTATCATCATACAGCAATAAAAAAAATGTCAACTCTCCAGTGGCATACTTACAATCTATTATCTCAAATATTAAATAAGAAAAAATAGCACTATGAGTAATATTTTCTAAATTTTAAATATATTGTAAATTGAACTGAATGGTATATATAGTCAGTGTTTGGCAACATATGTGGATAGTATCTGCATTTTTAAGTGTAGTTCCTAATACAGTGGACCTCCTTGTTAAGGACGACGAGTGGCAGAAACGACGAGTGGAAAAAACGATGAGTACCAAACTCTCATAAGGAGTAATGTAAATTAGTTTTAGCAAGAACAAGTACCAAGAAAGTGTCAAGTGCCAAAGGATTTTTTGCTCATCAAGATGCGCCAAATACCGAAACCGATGAGTATTGAGATAGTCGAGTATCGAGGATCCACTGTATTGTGATTCAATCAGCCATTTTTGATCATCCTCCTTCTGCTCCATATCTGTTCACTGATCATCACACCTTACAGATCCTTATACTATTCATACATATCAACCCTTACTGATCATCCACTCTTTGCATAGATCACCTCCACTTCTTAATCATCCACACTCACACGCTTGCACAACATCTTAAGTTATCACCATTGCAGATAATCCAGTCTTCCCAAGTTCCTCATTGTACGTCATTGCCATTAACAGATCATCAAACGTCTCCATGAACTTTTTCCAGATCATCAGCTATTACATATCATTCACCCCTTCCATGAACCCCATCGTAGATCCTCAATTCACTGTACCCCTTAAAGACAATAACCCCTTAGAAAACATTCACAGACTGCATGCATATTGTCATAAATCATCATGCCACACACCCTTATCACCCCTTATAAATCATATAACGTCTCTGTGTAACATTCACACATCATCATCCCTTACAGAACACCCACCCTTTTCATAAACGCTTATATTGATCATTTTGTGGTTGTTTAGTTGTTCAGACTGGTCTGACTCGACATTTTGTCTCTGGTTGTGCTAATCCATAAGGTTTTCTTGGCAAAGATATTGGAGTGGGTTGCCACTTCCTTCTCCAGTAGGCCATGATTTGTCTGACCTCTCTGCTGGTATAGCTCACAACTTCATTGAAATACACAAGCCTCTTCACCATGACAAGGTAGCGGCATTGATCATTACCCCTTACAAATAATCCTCCCTTCCTACAATGTCCTCATAAGAAGTGTTGATATACTTCTTAGAAATCCTTTACTACAATACCCTAATAGATCATCACTTCTCGCAGATCAATCCCTCGCTTTGACCATCCTATATCATTACCCCTTACTGATCATGATCCATCACCCTACACATTTTCACGATCATCACCCCAGAACTGTACTTTTGTGGACAATCATGCTCTATTAGATGCCCTCATAGAAAAAATATCATA
>CM050171.1:23409279-23461779 GCA_027410445.1 Discoglossus pictus
AAACATAATACTGCTATCTTATGTATATTTGTTGATGTTTAGTCGTTCAGTTGTGTCCAACTCTCCATGACCCTATGGATTGCAGCTCTCCAGGCACATCTTGTGTCTGGTTGTGCTAATCCATACAGTTTTCATAGCAAAAAAAATGGAGTGGGTTGGAAGTTCCTTCTCTATTGGGCAGGTCATAGCAGAGAGGTCAGACAAATCACGGTCCATCTTGGGTGACCCTACATGGTACACCTCACAGCTTCTTTGAGGTACACAAGCCCCTTCACCACAACAAGGTAGCGATCTAGAAGGGGATCCTATGATTATAGTATCTCTGTATTTTGACTTGGAAAAATAAAACTTGATCTTGACTTTAGCTACACTGAAATTCTAGATATTTTTCCCAAAAAACCCAAATAGGTATTCTATTTTCCTGTACTTATATTGGGAACTATATCTAAAACCTCCACCCAGGCACCAATTTGGCTTGAGCCGGCCCTGAGTAAGACTATTCTGTCACCCGGATCCAGGCAAATAAATAATTCTTAATCTTAATAATTGTATGGGTTGGCTATGAATTCCATAGTCATCGAAAGATGGCGTGTCCTAAAAAATAATTTATGGGTCTAGGAAGACCATTTTAAATAAGGACCTCCAAGGTAGTATTTTTCTGAAATAATGTCAATGCCAGGCTCTGCTCCATGGAGTTTAGGGAGGTCAATGCATGACTATTATAATAGCATAGAAACTATTATTTTGGGTTATTAGAGTTCTTCTGTCCTACTTTTATGATGGGTAGACGTTTTATTGGTGGGAGGGACTGAACCTTACGGAAATAGGGCTGCTGTGCTGGGGAAGATGAGGGGAACTAGGGGAAGAAGGGGAACTAGTTAGAAGTAATTGAATAGATGGGATAGAGAGTACGGATAGGGTAAGAGATGATATAATAGTTATTGGGGGAAAAAGATGTGGAACGTTAATATAATGTATACAAACAAATGGAGTAGTGGGAAATGCAAACTATCAGATTGTATGCTGTGTGAAGAGGATGGGGCAATTAATATCGTAATTACAAAAATGGAACTGTATCGTCTTTATGTCGACTCAACACCATTGGAATGATGAAAAGCAGGTGTACTAACTTATTTATGAAGGCAGCTATAGACCAGTAAACCTCACAGTAGGGGTCCTAGTGGATTATGGTATTTTAGATAGGTCATGTCAAACTAATGTAATTCGTTTCTAAGATAAACTAAATAGGAAATTAGACCAACACTTAGGTGATATACTCACCTGTTTCTTCCCCCCCTCTCCCTCTCCTGTGTCTCTTCCCCCCTCTCCCTCCCCTGTGTCTCTTTCCCTCCCCCTCCCTTTCCCCTTATCATCCTCTTCATCCTCCCCCCTCATCCCTTCTCCAATTACCCACCCCCCTCTCTCGTTCCCTTCTCTTACCTTCATCAGCTGCTCCTGCTGCTCTCTGCGCGTCTTCCGGCTGTGTCCGCCCGGCATATGCTAATGACGTGACGTCACATGCGCGTCGCGTCATTAGCAGGAGCGACCCAGGGAGGGGGGCTTTTTCAGCATTAAAAAAATGTGCTGAAAAACTCGGCTTATACTCGAGTATATACAGTAGTTTTTTTTATGTTGTAACCAATTTTATGTACAGTATCGGAGAGAGAAAAATTATTAAAAATGAGGGATGTGGAAATTCTAAAAAATATCTGTACATGTATAGAAACCAAAAGAAACAATTAAAAAAATAGAACATTGTCAAACTGCACGAAAGTGTCAAGTTTCTTTGGGGTCATTACTTTGTCCATTTCTTTTTAAAGGCATATCCAAGTTCCCTGGGTTATTAGATTTTTGCACTTTTTATGCAAAAAGCATCATTTATGTATGCAGCACCTTTAATAAAACATTTTATTTTGTATTCATATCTAAAAATGAGTCTAATTAATATGCTAAACAAGCCCCTGATCCCCACCCAATCAGCACGCAGCATTAGGGGAGCACTTTTTAACTCATTACACACAATAGGAGAGCACTGATGTCAGCCCCCAAGTCACTGCTGGGATATGACTTCCTGTCTGTGCTGTGCTGCTGCCATAGCACCGAACATAATGCCATACTACATATCCCAGGCTGCTTTACAAAACAAACAGGAACCAAGATTTTAAATCAAATGTTTCAGCTAACCTGACAAATTATGAAATTAATGCTAATTTATCAGAAATTACAAGACATTTTGCTAACTTCAAGGTAAGTGTTTACATTTTGGTATTTTTAACATGCAATAAATGTTTTCATACACTACTAATTCTCAGATGCGCTCATAATCCAGGAAACTTTTATTTATTGAAGATTTAGAAGTAGGCTGTGAGAGTATAGTCCTCTGTGTTAAATTGTTCAAGGTAATTAAATTGCCAACAAGTTTACTTTCCTTAAAGTAGGACTTGTATAGTTGTGGATCTTGTGACTGTTCGGATCTTGTGACTGTTCTGAACATTTGCGTTGTTGGTAACGCATTCGAGACCTCGCAAAGCGAGGTCGCAACCGTGAGCCTTGCAAGGTTAAGTGAGCATCGCAAAGCGAGGCGAAGCAGCCGCGCAGCACTTTGGCTGCAGTGAGCGCCAAAGGCGCTCATTGCAGCCAGTGGTGCCATCACACATGAGAGCTTCGCGAAGCAGGAGACGCTTGCAATGAGCACCGAAGGCGTTCATTGCGAACCCCGCAATGAGCGCCAAAGGCACTCATTGTGGGGCTTGTGATGAGCGCCGAAGGTGATCAGGGCAAAGTAGGAAACTTGAAGTACACGGGGAGAGGCTAGCGATGAGCGCCGAAAGTGCTCAGAGGACAAAAAGCCTTACATTGTGTAGCAAACATCATTGCCAGCCTTACAATTTTAATCCCATCATTTTAGACGGGCAAATGCCTAGTAATCTAGAATAATGGGAAACTGAATGAGAGATGAGATATAATGTGATAATAATAATGTGATATAATGTGATAATAATATGATGTCAATTGAACAAATTTAGGGGAATCAGAGATGGGATATTATTTATTAGTGATTGTGGGCATCCACCTATGTAACGGTGCTCAATGCCAGACAGCAGCTTTAAATCTAGTAAAATATTAGTTTGATTTAATAAAAGAGGCATGGATTCAAGGGAAGAGAGTATAATTCTAAGACTTTATAAATATCTCCAAAGTCCTGGAAACTAAGGGCCCTATTAAATTCTCCCTCGTAGTTCTCTCGGTGCTCGCAAAAGGCAGTTTTCCTGCTGTTTGCGAGAACCGAATCGCTCGCAGCCTGCTTTACGATATGACTGCGAGAAAATGGCCGAGAATAGGCTCCGAGAGAGCTACGTAGCCTTAAATCTATGCACGAGTCTCGCATATCGTAAGAATCCCTACGTGGACAAAAAGTCCACGCAAGGGATCCGAAAGCCTCTACGTGCTGCCTCGGAACAGCCCGAGACAGCAGTGTGAGGCTCCCCCCTGCACCCTATACACATCCCCATGCTGCAGGGGTCTCTATCAGGACCCCTGCAGCACCCCCACATTAACCCATTGCAGCGGGGGTCCCCGATCTGCATAGATCAGGCCCCCCGCTGCATTTAAAACTTTTAAATTCCCCGCCGCGGCTCCTTAAAGGGACCGCGGCACACTATTACCCAATCCCTGCCGCGGCACTTAAAATTAACCCCCCTCTATGCTGGGGGTCCCCATCGGGACCCCCGAAGTGTCCCCACATAAACCCATTGCAGGGGGGGGCCCCGTTCTGCATAGATCAGGCCCCCCGCTGCATTTAAAACTTTTAAATTCCCCGCCGCGGCTCCTTAAAGGGACCGCGGCACACTATTACCCAATCCCGGCCGCGGCACTTAAAATTAACCCCCCTCTATGCTGGGGGTCCCCATCGGGACCCCCGAAGTGTCCCCACATAAACCCATTGCAGGGGGGGGGCCCCGTTCTGCATAGATCAGGCCCCCCGCTGCATTTAAAACTTTTAAATTCCCCGCCGCGGCTCCTTAAAGGGACCGCGGCACACTATTACCCAATCCCGGCCGCGGCACTTAAAATTAACCCCCCTCTATGCTGGGGGTCCCCATCGGGACCCCCGAAGTGTCCCCATATAAACCCCCTGCAGCGGGGGGCCCCGATCGGCACCGATTGTGACCCTGCTGCAATTCAATTTTAAATTTCCCGCCTCGCGGGTCCTCAAAGGACCGTAAAGGTCCTGAAAGGACTCGCACTAAAAATATTAACCCCAGGCAACTATAATTACCCCATTAACTCATGATGGTCAATCCAGACCACCATAAGGCCTAAATTAACCCATTAACTCATGGTGGTCAATACAGACCACCATAAGGCCTAAATTACCCCATTAACTCATGATGGTCAATCCAGACCACCATAAGGCCTAAATTAACCCATTAACTCATGATGGTCAATCCAGACCACCATAAGGCCTAAATTAACCCATTAACTCATGATGGTCAATCCAGACCACCATAAGGCCTAAATTAACCCATTAACTCATGGTGGTCAATACAGACCACCATAAGGCCTAAATTACCCCATTAACTCATGATGGTCAATACAGACCACCATAAGGCTCTATTTAACCCCATCAGTCCCATAAGGGTATATTATTACCATTATGGGCCTGTTACAACCCAACATTAACCACATAAGTGCCATGATGGTCCTCAAGGACCATCATGACACTAACTACAAACACTACACTATAACCCCCAATAAACCATTTAATCTAAACTAACCCCCCTCTACACTAATCTATTAACCCTTACACTACCTACCTACACTACCTACCCCCTAATAAACCTCCCCAACACTCTAATTACAAAAAAAAAAAAAACCTACAGCACAGAAAACAAAAAACCTACAGTACAAAAAACAAAAAAACCTACAGTACAGAAAAAAAAAAAATTACAACCCCACCCCCCACTACAGAAAACAAAAAAATACATTACAACCCCACCCCCCACTACAGAAAATAAAAAAATTACACACCTGAAAAGGAAAGACAGATAAACACAATACAATACATACATATAATACATTACCTACATTACATACAATACATGACATTACATATAATATATTACATATAATATATTAAATATAATATATTACATATAATATATTACATATAATATATTACATATAGTCCTAATCAAATACCCCCTATCTATCTAACATACAATCTATTTAATTTAAAATAAATCCTAACTATATCAAATACATCCCCCTATCTATCTAATATACAAAAAATCCTAACTACATACACAGACCATTATTCTAAACTAAAATAAAATAATTACAGTCCTAACTACATACACAGACCCTAATTCTAAGCTAAAATCAATAAATTAAGACCACTTACCTTTAAGATGTTGCTTCAGATCACTAACCTATGGGTCAAACAAAAAATAAAAATTAGTACAAAACATTAACATCAAATAAATAAACATTCTATACATTCTAAATATTCAACTCACCTTTACAGCATGTCCAGTCACTGTTTAGCTCTTCCGGCGCGGCCCTGTTAAAAAAAAAACACAATACATGAATACATGAATACAATATATAAACAATAAATAAAATACACAAATAAACATCTAAATATACATTTAACTTACCTCCCCGCGATGTCCCCGGCGTTCTCTCCTTCAGCCCCGGCTGGGCCGCGGAACCATCCGCGCTCTAAAAAAAAAAAACAAAAAAAACTAACGGAGGTCTGCACTGGCAGACCTCCCCGACGCTAATGAACCTCCCGGAGTCGTTTCCGGGAGGAAATTGGCATTGGCGGCTTGTGATTGGCTGAAAAAGCTGTCTATCAATTTCAGCCAATCAAAAGTCGTCAATGTGTGAGCCAATCAGGATGGGATACACCCCAATATCCCACCCTGATTGGCTTAAACACTTGTCTATCTTTCTGGGAACCAATCACAACGCTCAGATGCCTTCAGCCAATCACTATGGGATACACCCCCACGGAGTGATTGGTAGAAGACATCTGCGCATCCTGATTGGCTCCTACATTGACGACTTTTGATTGGCTGACAGCTTTTTCAGCCAATCACAAGCCGACAATGCCAATTTCCTCCCGGAAACGACTCCGGGAGGTTCAGTAGCGTCGGGGAGGTCTGCCAGTGCAGACCTCCGTTAGTTTTTTTTTTGTTTTTTTTTTTAGAGCGCGGATGGTTCCGCGGCCCAGCCGGGGCTGAAGGAGAGAAGGCCGGGGACATCGCGGGGAGGTAAGTTAAATGTATATTTAGATGTTTATTTGTGTATTTTATTTATTGTTTATATATTGTATTCATGTATTCATGTATTGTGTTTTTTTTTTAACAGGGCCGCGCCGGAAGAGCTAAACAGTGACTGGACATGCTGTAAAGGTGAGTTGAATATTTAGAATGTATAGAATGTTTATTTATTTGATGTTAATGTTTTGTACTAAATTTTATTTTTTGTTTGACCCATAGGTTAGTGATCTGAAGCAACATCTTAAAGGTAAGTGGTCTTAATTTATTGATTTTAGCTTAGAATTAGGGTCTGTGGCCCTCATTCAATTGCAATTTGCCCAATTGAATAGGGCCCTAAATAAGCACATAACATATATTTTTTAAATACGTTTTTTGTTAGCAAGCATCTATCCAAAAGAAAGGTTTTCACTAACTAAAAACTTTTTTAATAAAAATATGCTATGTGCTTCTTTAGGGCCCTATTCAATTGCCCACATCGCAATTGAATGAGGCCCTGTGTATGTAGTTAGAACTGTAATTATTTTATTTTAGTTTAGAATAAGGGTCTGTGTATGTAGTTAGGATTTTTTGTATATTAGGTAGATAGGGGGATGTATTTGATATAGTTAGGATTTATTTTAAATTAAATAGATTGTATGTTAGATAGATAGGGGGTATTTGATTAGGACTATATGTAATATATTATATGTAATATATTATATGTAATACATTATATGTAATGTATGTAATGTCATGTATTGTATGTAATGTATGTAATGTATTATATGTAATATATTATATGTAATATATTATATTTAATATATTATATTTAATATATTATATGTAATGTCATGTATTGTATGTAATGTATGTAATATATTATATGTAATATATTATATGTAATACATTATATGTAATGTATGTAATGTCATGTATTGTATGTAATGTATGTAATGTATTATATGTAATATATTATATGTAATATATTATATTTAATATATTATATTTAATATATTATATGTAATGTCATGTATTGTATGTAATGTATGTAATGTATTATATGTAATATATTATATGTAATATATTATATGTAATATATTATATGTAATGTCATGTATTGTATGTAATGTATGTAATGTATTATATGTAATATATTATATGTAATATATTATATGTAATGTCATGTATTGTATGTAATGTATGTAATGTATTATATGTAATATATTATATGTAATATATTATATGTAATACATTATATGTAATGTATGTAATGTCATGTATTGTATGTAATGTATGTAATGTATTATATGTAATATATTATATGTAATATATTATATTTAATATATTATATTTAATATATTATATGTAATGTCATGTATTGTATGTAATGTATGTAATGTATTATATGTAATATATTATATGTAATATATTATATGTAATATATTATATGTAATGTCATGTATTGTATGTAATGTATGTAATGTATTATATGTAATATATTATATGTAATATATTATATGTAATGTCATGTATTGTATGTAATGTATGTAATGTATTATATGTATGTATTGTATTGTGTTTATCTGTCTTTCCTTTTCAGGTGTGTAATTTTTTTTTTTCTGTAGTGGGGGGTGGGGTTGTAATGTATTTTTTTGTTTTCTGTAGTGGGGGGTGGGGTTGTAATTTTTTTTTTCTGTACTGTAGGTTTTTTTGTTTTTTGTACTGTAGGTTTTTTGTTTTCTGTGCTGTAGGTTTATTGTTTTTTGTAATTAGAGTGTTGGGGAGGTTTATTAGGGGGTAGGTAGTGTAGGTAGGTAGTGTAAGTGTTAATAGATTAGTGTAGAGGGGGGTTAGTTTAGATTAAATGGTTTATTGGGGGTTATAGTGTAGTGTTTGTAGTTAGTGTCATGATGGTCCTTGAGGACCATCATGGCACTTATGTGGTTAATGTTGGGTTGTAACAGGCCCATAATGGTAATAATATACCCTTATGGGACTGATGGGGTTAAATAGAGCCTTATGGTGGTCTGTATTGACCACCATGAGTTAATGGGTTAATTAAGGCCTTATGGTGGTCTGTATTGACCACCATGAGTTAATGGGTTAATTTAGGCCTTATGGTGGTCTGTATTGACCATCATGAGTTAATGGGTTAATTTAGGCCTTATGGTGGTCTGGATTGACCATCATGAGTTAATGGGGTAATTATAGTTGCCTGGGGTTAATATTTTTAGTGCGAGTCCTTTCAGGACCTTTACGGTCCTTTGAGGACCCGCGAGGCGGGAAATTTAAAATTGAATTGCAGCAGGGTCACGATCGGTGCCGATCGGGGCCCCCCGCTGCAGGGGGTTTACATGGGGACACTTCGGGGGTCCCGATGGGGACCCCCAGCATAGAGGGGGGTTAATTTTAAGTGCCGCGGCCGGGATTGGGTAATAGTGTGCCGCGGCCCCTTTAAGGAGCCGCGGCGGGGAATTTAAAAGTTTTAAATGCAGCGGGGGCCTGATCGGTGCAGATCGGGGACCCCCCCTGCAATGGGTTTATGTGGGGACACTTCAGGGGTCCCGATGGGGACCCCCAGCATAGAGGGGGGTTAATTTTAAGTGCCGCTGCCGGGATTGGGTAATAGTGTGCCGCGGCCCCTTTAAGGAGCCGCGGCGGGGAATTTAAAAGTTTTAAATGCAGCGGGGGCCTGATCGGTGCCGATCGGGGACCCCCGCTGCAAGGGGTTAATGTGTGGGGGCTGCGGGGGTTCCTATGGACCCCTGCAGCAAGGTGTTCATGTGAGGACACTTCGGGGGTCCCGACAGGGACCCCCGCATTGAGGGGGGGTTCATTTTAGGTGCCTGGGGGGGGTTTGGAGTACCCCCCACGGCAGGGCTTATG
Organism: Discoglossus pictus; assembly: GCA_027410445.1. Taxonomy (NCBI): domain Eukaryota; kingdom Metazoa; phylum Chordata; class Amphibia; order Anura; family Alytidae; genus Discoglossus; species Discoglossus pictus. The sequence goes on from CM050171.1 coordinate 23,418,432, forward strand.
TGGGGGACTGCCGCGGAGGTCCCTTTTAGGACCCCCGCAGCACTTGATGAGGAGTGAGAGCCTGCGATATCATCTCGCAGTCTGTCACTCCTCATGTACATTTACGCAGTGTAGATACGTACGGCCCTGCTGCGTAGCTCACACGTTGCTCGCAGCAGGGCTAATTTAATAGCATTGTAAGTTAGAGAAACTTTGCAGTACTTAGGGCTTAAGTAGAAGCCTCTTATTTACGAGTCTGGAATTTAATGAGGCCCTAAATAAGGAAGATTGAGGGATTAACAGCCTTATTAAATTGCGATTTGGCCATTTGAATAGGGCTCTATATAAGCACAGAGCATATTTTTTTATAGAAGTTTTTAGTTAGTGAAGACCTTGCTTTTGGATAGAAGTTCACTAACTAAAAACTTCTGTAAAAAAATATGCTCTGTGCTTATATAGAGCCCTATTCAAATGGCCAAATCGCAAGTTAATAAGGCTGTATGCTTGGAGGTAAGCTACATATTTATTTTTTATAGTTGACTAAAAGGTGATGGGCTCCCTGGTGGTCCAGTGATTAGGATACAGTGCTTTCACCACTGTGACCTGGGTTTGATTCCAGTCAAAGAACCAAGAGGTCACACTGCCCAATAGGGTTAGATACATTATATAAATGTATTAAAATGGTATATATGGTTATGATAATATAATATATTTATTAATGTGTAAAGTGTGTGCTTAAAAAAAAATTGTTATATGATAAAAACAGTTAATAAAATAGAATATGATCTCAGTCTGTTCTACTCTATATGGCTTAGGGTAAGAAAAGCTTAGCAGAAAAGGGTTGCTGAAAAATCTTAAACATTTTTGCCAGGTATTTTGAAAACTAAAGCAGATTTATCAAATAAAGCACAGTCTTACAGGAAGCAATTTGGCCTGTTTTGTTGGATAAAAGTTAAACAATCAGTGTCTGTGCTTAGTTTTGTTCGGCTGCGGAAGACGGGCTGCAGAACCAATCCATGCACACCCTACTGAACGTGCCTTTCCAGTTAAACATTTGCTCTGCACATCCTGCTATAACCCTGGGAGCCTTTGAACAGTTTGCAATGCATTTAACTTCGAAGCACCTGCGACCTTTCTTATCATTGTGTAAACTCCGGCCAGTACTGAGATATAGTGTGCACTGCTGTGGGCTTTCTTTAAAATCATAATAAATTCACACAACACACGCCCTCTACTGTACTATCAAGGATATATATATATATATATATATATATATATATATATATATATATATATATATATATATATAAATATATATATATATATACTGTGTATATATATATATATATGTATATATTATTATTATTATTATTATTATCTTTTATTTGTAACGTGCCAACATGTTCCGTAGCGTTGTACATGGGTTAATACATGGAAAAAACAGTATTAACAGATTGCGAAGAATGGAGGACCCTGCTTCTGAGCTTAAAATCAAACTATATTCTGCTTGTCTTCAAAGCACTGACACAAGATTGAAAACTCACAAACTTACAATCTAAAGGATATATATCTATATGTTGATAGATAACTGGATAGATAGATAGATAGATAGATAGATAAACAGATATATAGATAGATAGACATATAAATAGATAGATATATAGATAGATATATAGATAGATAGATAGATAGATAGATAGATAGATAGATAGATAGATAGATAGATAGATAGATAGATAGATAGAGAGAGAGATAGATAGATAGACAGATAAATAGATAGACAGATAGACAGATAGATAGATAGATAGATAGACAGATAGATAGATAGATAGATAGATAGATAGATAGATAGATAGATAGATAGATAGATAGAGAGAGAGAGAGATAGATAGATAGACAGATAAATAGATAGACAGATAAATAGATAGATAGATAGATAGATAGATAGATAGATAGATAGATAGATAGATAGATAGATAGATGGATAGATAGATAGACAGATTAGATAGATAGATAGATAGATAGATAGATAGATAGATAGATAGATAGATAGATAGATAGATAGATAGATAGATAGATAGAGAGTGTGCACTGCTGTGGGCTTTTTTTTAATCATAAATTCACACACCTCAAACTCTCTACTCCACTATCAAGGATAAATCTATATATCATCTATCTATCTATCTATCTATCTATCTATCAATATAAATATAGGTAAATAAATATATATATAACCCTTGGCATTCGCGGGGTTCCGTTCCCGGGGTCCCTGCGAATGCCAAAAATTGGCAATTAACTAAAACTTGGGTAACTGCATAGTACCCGTCCGCTGTCCTTCAGGAAGGGGGCGAGGGGTCGGGTGTAACTCACCCAGCGGGGAAATGCAGCATTCAGACCATGCTCTAAGACCTAAGGGTCCTTCAAGCGTTTGGGTGGGGCATACCGTCCCTCCCCCGCTCCTCAGCAGAGGCCTCTCATGTAAATGTGAGAGGAAAAACCAACACGCAAATGTGAAACCCGTGGATGTGGAGGGAGACCTGTATATATATATATATATTTTTATATATAGATAGATAGATAGATAGATAGATAGATAGATAGATAGATAGATAGATAGAAAGATAGATAGATTTTGATGTGGAGAGCACCTGTGAATGATTGTTTGACCTCTTATCTAATCAGATTGTTAATTATACCCTTGAGACCTATCTCTCTGCCAACACTCCCCCCTTCCATCTTGTTGGCCTTATAAGGGTTGACACAACTATCTGAGCTAGAGGATTTTACTCTAATCTTTGAAAGTAAGTTTAATATTGAATGTTGTTATTATAAATAATTAAAGGAATTGTATTAATGACCCATATAACAACTAACTTCTATTATATTATATTGTAGATCCAGAGGTCCTGTTAAAATTGATACCCATGAAGTGGCAGCAAGCACACAAATACAGTATGGGAGTAAGTGTGTTTACCACTTCTGGGTCGCTACCTTGTCGTGGTGAAGGGGTTTGTGCACCTCAATGAAGCTGTGAACTATACCATGTAGGGTCACCCAAGATGGGTGGGTCACAGGAGAGAGGTCAGACAAATCATGGTCTACTGGAGAACGAACTGCCAACCCACTCCAGTTTCTTTGCCAAGAAAATCTTATGGAGGAGCATGACCAGAGACATACCGATAGATGTGCCTGGCATGCTTTGGTCCATAGGGTCACGGACATTCGGACATGACTGAATGGCTGTACAACAATAAAGTATGTTTACTTAAAAGCATACATTGGAAGTGTCTCCCATCTCAAGGAGTTTGTCATCTACATTTTTGCCCAATAATTAGACCTTTGATCACTTATAAATTTAATGATGTGGGGATTCAATAAATGTATCAATAACTATTCAGTTTCCTTTACCCATATAGTTTGCGGAGAGGGCCTTTGTAGCCGCACACACTTCTTTCTCTGTTTTAGACTATAAAATACTTAACACAGAGAGGGTTGAAAAATCTATTTCTATTCTATGGAACAAAATTGTTGCTAAGACTGCAGTCCATGTGCTTGTTTCGTTACTGGGGTAATGGCAATTAAACAAAGACACAGTAAGAGAAAAGGTTAGCGAACGCAAAGTAATTTACTGGTCACCTTTAACCGGGTCAGAGTGAGAGAGTTGGGGCTGCGGGAGAAAAGAAAGCATAAATACATTAAAGCAAATAACAGCAATTGACAAGAGACATATTGAGTATAATAGGAAAATCACACTATATAACAGGAATGCCATCAAATCCAGCTGGAAAAAAATTGCATGTTGTAAAAAAAAGGCATATTAATAAATCATCAATGCTTTTGAGAAAGGCTGACTGAGTGGATAAATAAGCTGGATTTTTTTTAAATAGGGAGCAAGGCTGTAATAAATTTAAAACCGGCAGCCCCTGTAGAATTATTAATGGGGACGAGAGGTTGAAGCCTTGATTTTGCCCAGTCTAGCCAGAGCGATGGGCTATTGAGTAGTCTTTAATCAATAGAATTAGCCAGCCACAGCAGATGGCTGGAGCGAGACCAGGTGGGGGCTCGGAGGACAGCAACTGGGTCCGCCGTTCTAGTATATTCTGCTTTTCACCATTTAAATTATTTTTTTCACTTTTTAGTCTCTTGTGCAGCAGTCCTAGCTATAGACATTTTAGGTATCGCATTAACACATGTTGGAATTGCACAGGCGCATTATGATTTACTACACATAGCTATAAGCACCTCTCTCTCAGGTGCTCACTAGGCCTAACCTATCTGCAGTTATTACTAACTCTTATTTATTTAACAATAGTAGGTGAGGAGTTGTGGGCGTAGTGTGACTCATTAGTCATACCTTGTATGACACATTGCTGATTATTTGCACCTATTTTGACACAACACTGAGTATGCACCCATAGTGTTAAATACTGCTGATAATTCAACTACTAACTCACAATACTGAGTTGCATGGTGTGGGCAAATAAATAAAAAATAAATAGGATCTCTCACTTACAGATGATAACTAGGATAATAACACGTCTTTTGGAGCACTGGAAAGGGCTAGGGTGGGCAAAACTCCTAAAAACCTACCTAATCCATCTCCTACCTATACTTGTTCAGTTGAGTAGAGTGGGTTATATTGTCTACTCCCCATTACTAATAGGTTGGTCTTCCAGACCTCCAACCGTCACTCCTGAAGCTTTTACTTTTTGCAGTTAATATTTAATTATTTTTAGTGTTGTGGACAATTTTATTTGAATGGCCTATTTCCACAGATCAAAAAGAGAATTCAAGAACAATGATTAACAATGCTGGACTGAGGAGGGTAAGTGTAACCTTACTCCCCTACATGTGGGGGCTAAGCTGGACTAGTTATGATATTAACTGCTGACACGCAGCCCTCAAACCCTTATTAGAAGTGATATTGTCCCACACCAGCAGTCAGGTGCCCTGAATTTACTCTGCTAAAAGACTGGACTTTCTCCCAGTAGCTTCTAATTGGAGAAATGAGATGTCCCTAAGCCATAGTTTTGTGCTTCTCCCTGTTACCATCAGCCCTATTAAATTCCCTCAATGTGTAAAACTGTAGCCCATAACATAGCGAGCAAGACTTGCAGCTATTAAATTGATCCCGTAAAGCAACCCACCAATGACTTGTGGGGTAGGGGCGAGAAAAGACTATGGAACATGGAAATTTTAACTGTGCGCCAGCAAATCCTTTGATCTGTCAAGCCCGTAACTGTTACGCCAGCAAATCACGCTATTAAATTGCAACAAATTCACTGGCATTCAAATGGAGCCAAAATGGAGCCAAAATACAACGGGCCAAAATCCAACCGGCGCTAGAGAGGACCCGCTAGGGGCTTAAAGTCCTATCCGTACCGTAAATGCAAATATACACACACTACTGTACTGATAATAAAAGGGAAAGTGATGTCAGGTATTGAAATTAATAGCACAACATTCTCAGGCTCGCAAATCTGCAATATAAAATACTTTTATTTCTGTTTAATTTCCGTGTTATATCGATCCCGGCAATCAGTGTGTTAATACATATAATAGAACTTGCATGGACTAGTATATCATATTTACGGCTTCATCAATATTGCATTATTTCTGGAATGTGGGTTCGATCGCAACTCGTAATTGAAGCCCGTAAGGCTTTGAAATCTAACCAAAATTTTTCGGTGACTTAATGATGATTACCTCTGTTGCCACTGGCTCCATCTAAACCCATAACTACGGGTTTGACTAATTGAACATGTTCACAGCCGCTCATCCAACGTGTGAGAAATGGTTTACGGGATTGCGTCTCTGGCCCGTAACTCACGGCCTGGTTTAATTTAATAGCTCTGTAACTCAGCCAAATTTCAAGCCTGTGGCACTTGCAGGTCTCACGTTGCTGCTACGGGCTTCAAATTTAATAGGGCTGCATGTTTCAATACTATTGTTCGGAAATGGTTGTGCCTTGTATATAATAGTCACATCTCTTTGGCTTGTGTCCTCGGTGCAAGTATCCAAAACACCACAAACTGTTCAGCATCCTTTTGGGTCCACCTCTATAATTTCAGTATCAATTACCATCAAATATTTCCACAACTCAACCCATCAGGCTCCTCAACCAAACATTGGCAACCAAACTCCTCTATGAAGCACAGTCAGATACCAAAGCAATACACATTCCACAAAACAAAGAAACAATGATCGTCAATGTAACTGCTTAGAATACTCAAGCTATTTAATATTGTATACATAAAACAAAACAAAATATCAATATAAAACAAAACAAAGACCCCTTTAGAATCACATTCAGATTTAACTAGCCCATCCACAATCATTTCACTCATCCTTACCTCACCAGCCATTCCTCAATGCAACCTTGGCATTTCCCACCCTCCCCAATCCATACTGACCAACAAACCCCATCTATCCAACAAACCCCCATCTATATCTGCATTGCCCCTTAGATGTTTCCTCAATCAACCTCAATTTATCAGAAATCTGCTAAAAAAAATTTAAATCAATTTCACAACTTAACCTTTCCCCATAAATCTCTCAATTACCTTACTTTGCTCAATTATACTCTCCCCTAATTCTCTATCCATCATACTCTCCTTTAACCCACTCCTCCTCGCTCAGGCTGTTCCTCAGTCCAATCTTACTATGTCCTATCAGACTCATCACATTCTTTTAAAAAGAGCTGACATACGTGATTCAACATATATGGCCATTAAATCTGAATCATCTTTAAAAATATTGACCACTCATAAGACCTATTGTTCTGTATAACGTGCCCATTTTCCGTATTTAAAATGTCAGTCTCTTGGACATAAGTAATGAAAGTTGGACCATTGCAGTGCCTGTTCAGCATTTTATAGCAGTTTCCTATTATGCATTATATATCACTAGTCGTTTGCCCGTCATAAATGATGGTATAATATTAGATGTGTCTCCCTCCCCTGTGTCTTTTTCCCGCCCTCTCCCTCCCGTGTGTCTCTTCCATCCCTCTCCCTCCCCTGTGTCTCTTTCCCTCCTCTCCCTCTCCTGTGTCTCTTCCCCTTCCCTCCTCTTTGTCTCTTCCCCATCTCCTCCCTTGTGTCTCTCCCCCACTCTCCCTCCCCTGTGTCTCTTCCCCCCTCTCCCTCCCCTGTGTCTCTTTCCCCCTCCCTCCTCTTTGTCACTTCCCCATCTCCCTTCCCTGTGTTTCTCCCCCTCTCTCCCACCCCGGTGTCTCTTCCTCCCTCTCCCTTCCCTGTGTCTCTTCCCCCTCTCCTGTGTCTCTCCCCCCTCCTGTGTGTCCCTGCCTCTCTATGTCTCTTTCCCATTTTCCTGTGTCTCTTTCACCCCTCCTCCCTCCCCTTTGTCTCTTTTCACCTTTCCCCCTCTGTCTCTTTCCCCCTTTCTACCTCCATTTCTCCCCCTCTGCGCCGTGTACAGAAATTTTATTCACGCAAAAAAAAAAAAAAAAACTTTTGTAATGTTTAAAATGTGCTCTTTTAAATGTCTGAAAAAACAACCCAGTTGTGTTCCATGTCCTTTTAAGGAATTTAACCAAACCTGGGATAATCATAAGGTTATCCTGTGGCTTTATTGAGACAAATGTTTAGATAGATAAAGATTGGGCAGATTGGATGGGTGTTTTGGATTTTTATCGACTTTTATCAATTCTAGGTTTCTTATGTGTGGAGTCAGAGTTGAGCTTAGGGTTGGCATCTAGACCTGCTTCTGCCAAGTATTGGTTGGTACCACATGTACTGTAATGCCCTTCTGAGTATACACCACTCTTTGAGAAGGCTGTCACCTGCTAATTGTCTTGCTTATGAACATCAATCACCTTCTGAGGCAAAACATATGACATGTAATGACTTCAGCACACATAGAGCATCAATCATTTTACTTTATTTCTTTTCATTTAACTAGTTAGACATTATCAGTAGTTTATCCTAATTTAGGTGATTTGTAACTAATAATCTAATTTGTCACAAAAGCCCTGTTGTTTGGACACCGCCGTGTGCTGTTCTAAACACCTGTTCCATCAATCTTACACTGTCTTCTCTGCTCACCCAACAAGATATTCATGGTGACTATTTTAATGGAGTTATTGGTTGAGTCTATGTTTCTAGGGTCATTAATTAACTCTTATTGTGGGGTGTGATAAAGGAGAAAAGCATGTTCCATTGGTATAGGTTAAATTAATTAACAATTATTTTTATTATGATTATTATTATTAATACAATTGCTCTTCTTTATCACCCGAATTGTGAGAATTAATAAATGGCCCTAACTAAAGAGACTGAAGGGAGATCGTCAGTTATCTAACAAATTCACAAGAAGTTGCAAATATATTCATATATATGTGTACATTTCATTTCTTAAATGGCAATTGTTGTGTCACCTTATAGGACCATTTAGGGTGCTTAGAGTCATTGTCATGCTGGAAAGTCCAAGAGCCTCCAATGCGCAGCCTTCGTGCAGAAGAATGCAAATTGTCTGCATTCATCTTGCCATCAATTTTCACAAGACTCCCCGTGCCTTTAGAGCTCTCACATCCCCAAAACATCAGTGAGCCACCACCATGCTTCACAGTGGGGATGGTATTCTTTTCACTATAGGCCTTGTTGACCCCTCTCAAAACATACCGCTTATGGTTGTGACCATAAAGCTCTATTTTGGTCTTGTCACTCCAAATTACAGTGTGCCAGAAGCTGTGAGGCATGTCAAGGTGCTGTTGGGCATATTGTAACCAGGCTTTTTTGTGGCGTTAGTGCAGTAAAGACTTCTTTCTGGCAACTCGACCATGCAGCTCATTTTTGTCTCAGTATCGTCATATTATGCTTCTTGAAACAACCACACAGTCTTTTTCCAGAGCAGCCTGTATTTCTCCTGAGGTTACCTGTGGGTTTTCTTTGTATTCCGAACAATTCTTCTGGCAGTTGTGGCTGAAATCTTTCTTGGTCTACCTGACCTTGGCTTGGTATCAAGAGATCCCCGAATTTTCCACTTCTTAATAAGTGATTGAACAGTACTGACTGGCATTTTCAAGGCTTTGGATTTCTTTTTATATCCGTTTTCAACTTTATGAACTTCCATTACCTTGTTACGCAGGTCTTTTGACAGTTCTTTTCTGCTCCCCGTGGCTCAGTATCTAGCCTGCTCAGTGCATCCACGTGAGAGCTAACAAATGCATTGACTATTTATATACAGACACTAATTGCAATTTAAAAAGCCACAGGTGTGGGAAATTAACCTTTAATTGCTATTTTACCATGTCGCCTTGTGTGTCTGTAACAAGGCCAAACATTCGAGGGTATGTAAAAGTTTGATCAGGGCCATTTGGGTGATTTCTGTTATCATTATGATTTAAAAAGGAGCCAAACAACTATGTGATAATAAATGGCTTCATATGATCACTATCCTTCTATAAAAGACATGTGTTTTTTTTGCATGATCAGTCATATTTTCAAAATAAATGCCAAAATGTCACAATTTCTGCCAGGGTATGCAATCTTTTTAGCACAACTGTATATATATATATATATATATATATACACATGTTTGAAATCTTCAAGTTTAACAGCATACATTAAAAGGAAAAAAAGTCATATAGTTAGTATATTTCATAAAAAAAAAATGTTATACCTCTGCAAGACCCTGGAGAGAAGTTGTGTGTGTTCAAGGAGGAAGTTGTGTGTTTTCGAGGTAAGTTTCTGGAGTGCTATGGTTTCATTGAGTGATGCAAGGTGTCTTTTTCTGGGCCAATGAAGGGGAAGGGGAGTGGTGACAATTTCAATTGTAACCAATTATCAGACAAACGCTCTAGACTTCTGCCTGTTCCCTCCTTCCCCATCCCTCCTTCCACTGATAACTACAAACACACACCACCATCGTCCAGCTATTATGTGTTGTAGCAAACCCAAAATGGATTCATGTACTCATAAAGAGTATTCAAAAATGTTCCCAAAAATGTTTATGTCCATGGCTTACATAGTTGGTTTGTTGTTTATTGTTGGTTTGGTGCACACTTGACCATCTAGTGTCTTTTTTTCATGAACTTCAGACGTCCTTTAATAAGAAAGACTCTCAAGTACCTTGCAGTGGCTGATACCGGATCATTTATGGGTAGGGCAAATATTGTCTATCACATTAATCCCTAAAAACATTTAGAATGCCAACAATCACCGTCTTCATTGAATTATAAGCAACTAATACCATTAAACACCACACTTGCCACTAACGCCTACCAACATTTTGAGACTGTCATTGTATTCATTGTAATATGATGAATGTTATTGGTTCGGATGTTCATTTATTACTGTTACAGACTTGTATGAAAAAATGAGGCTGAAACATAGATTTGACTGAAGTTAAGAACCAAATATCCCTCTAGTCTGTCCATTCTATCTATCTTAAAAGCTTGACTTAAGCAAGTGTAAGGATAAGTGTAAGCTCGAGCATGATCGAATCCCTTAACAGTGAAATTGTGAATCCCTTAAAGAGAAAAAGTCAACACATATATATATATATATATATATATATATATAGATAAATATATATATATATATATATATATATATATATACATATAAATAAATATATATAAATAAATATATATAATATATATATATATAGTGCCAAACTCATGCATACCCATCTACCCATGCTTAATAGCTGTGTTATAACCATGTTAAATGGCTTTTGGACTAAATTGTGAGTATATTTGCAAGACCCCACCCAGTTTCCTAGAATCCAATGGGAAAATTTCTTGAGATTTTGAGCTGGAAACAATATTATATTATATATATAAAGCCATATTCAGCTCTTAAATAGCCAATTAGTTCCCTTGACTGTTTCAACAGTATGGATCTCAAACATATTGTGAGCTCCTCCAACCCTGAAGTGCTTTAACTTAGGAACAGGGGGAGGGAACGGAGCAGTCCAGTCTTAAAGATATTCCCAGACATCCTTTCTGTGACTCCTAGAGAGCAGGAGGGGCTACCAACAAAGAACTTTGGAATAAAGACGGGAGACAACAAAAAGAAGTTAAAGTGTGAGTGACAAGTTTTAGGTAACGGGCTGCTGCCTGAATTAGACACTGTGAGGTCGCTTGCACTAAGAATGGGAGCAAGTGAGCTAGATTTTCATGCTTGGCAGACAGTGAATGAATAATCATCTTTTAAAACCCTATCAGGAACTCTTTGAATTGTCATTATATCATTGAAAAAAACAAGACTTTAGAATTCCGTCCATGCGAAAGAATTCAATTTCTTAGGTTCTGCACTCAATGTATTCCTCGCCCTTCCCTTCGATACATTAATGATTCACATGCTGCCTATAATTAAAAGTGCTCAATATTAAATTAAAAGGATTAGTGAACTTATTAATTAGGAGATTTAGTTAATTAAGGACTGCACCGAAATGGGTTTTTATTTCATTTGAACGTTGAGTATTTCATCAAGATAATGGAAAATAATTAAAGAAAATAATTATCTGATAAAATGTGTTAAATAATAATTTAGCTCTAATAATTAAATGGTGAGCAGTGGAATAAATAGGGAGTAAAGGAAATTAATACATATTTTGTTCCTACAAAGATAATTCCTCTAATAAAAAATAATAATACTTTCATACATTGCATTAAAATATTTTTAATGTTTCATTTCAAAATTAAGTTTTTAATACTATAATATTCTGACATTTTCCATAAAATGTAAATATTTTTAGTGAGATCATTGGGAAGTTTTCAGCGGAAAACAAAGCATTAGCAATGATTAACCTAAGAATGGCCACACATTGAAGAATTAGATTTATTTAGGACTAGAGACCACCACGCAGTACCCCACAGGTTGTAAATCTTCTATGATACTCCAACCATTCTAGAAACCAGGATCAAAAGCGAGGCAAATAAGCTGAAATGTCTGTAGTAATTAATTGCTGTTGGACTGTTAATTATTTAATTAATTCAAATAATTGCATGTGTCACTGTACTATATATGTTCAAGGACATAGAAAACAGCATAGCACTAGACCTTACAAAGCTAAATAATTAAAACAATAACTGTTCAATAAATAAATATATATTTTTATGCAAATGTACAAACCTGGCTGTCTTGGTTTCACCTTAAAGTTCAAAGGGTTTTCTAAAGAATAGGTAGAGCTTGTTAAAACATATATTCAACTTTTATTGTGCATGTAAACAATTACTTTAAATTTAGTTCCCAGGCTAAATAAACTCTAGATCTCACCACCCTCTGCAAGAAGTATTGTGTCTGGAGTGGAGCCACCCTGGGAGGAGCGCTATCTATACTGACATACCACACCGTCGTTTTTTGAGGACACATGTTTGCCACTACAATCATTTAATTTATTACCTCCTCATAAATCTACTACACAAGCTAGGAAATGGCCCCACGCAGAGGCAGTAACCTTGAAACAGCTGTACGTGGTGGGATTCCTGGCTTGTGTATAATCCATCCCCAGTTTTGCTCAAAGCTGCATAATACAGTAGGCATATGCTTAACGGAAGCCATGTTTAAAATGGTAATGGATTGCAAGAGTGAAGCCTTTGTGGGCCCATTTGCATGTCCCTGCCCAGGTTCCCAGAATGCAGTCTGTTCTACAGTTCAATCTTTTTCCTCTTTATTTCTCCTCCTCCCCCCAAACTCTCCTCACATTTCCTACCTCCTCTCTCCACACTCACACTCCACTCTCTTCCTCCCTTCGCTATCTGTCACCTTTTCTCTTTCCTCTCCCCCCTCCCTCACTCTCTCCCCATCTCTCTACCTCTATTCCCCTTCTCTCACTCTCACCCCCCCTTTTCTCTTTAACTCCCTTGTCTCCTCTCTCCCCCTTCACTCTACCTTCTCCTTCTCCATTCTCCCTCTCATTCTCTCTCTTCCATTCTCTCTCCCTTCTCTCTCTCTTGCTACTCTCTCTCCATTCACCTCTCACTTCTCTTCCTCTCCCTTCTCTCTCTCCTTTCTCTCCCTCTCCCTTCTGCCTCTCTCCCCCTTCTGCCTCTCCCTCTCTAGCTCTGCCTTCTCTACCTTCTCCCTCTCCTTCTCCCTCCTCTTACTTCTCTTCCATCCCTCCTCCTCTCCCCTTTTGTCTCTCCCTCCTTCCTCTCTCCCAGCTGCCTCTTCATTCTCCCTTCTCTACCTCTCCCTTCTCCATCTCTTCCTTCTCTCTCTCTCTCTTCATTTCCCTCCTCTCTCCTCCCTTCTCTCTCTCTCTCTTTCTCTCTGTCTCTCTCTCTTTCTCTCTCAATCCTCTCTCTCTTTACTCTCTCTCCCATACTCTCTATCTTCTCTCTCCCTTCTCTCACTCTCCCTACTCTCTCCCTCCCTCCCCCCTTCTCTTCCTCTCCCTTCTCCCTCTCTTCCTTCTCTCTCTCTCTCTCTCTCTCTCTCTTCATCTCCCTCCTCTCCCCTCCCTTCTCTCTCTCCCTTTCTATTTCTCTCTCTCAATCCTTTCTCTCTTTACTCTCTCTCCCATACTCTCTATCTTCTCTCTCCCTTCTCTCACTCTCCCTACTCTCTCCCTCCCTTCCCCCTTCTCTTCCTCTCCCTTCTCCCTCTCTTCCTTCTCACTCTCTCTCTCTTTCTTCATCTCCCTCCTCTCCCCTCCCTTCTCTCTCTCTCTCTCTCTCTCTCAAACCTCTCTCTCATTCTCTCTATCTTCTCTCTCCCTTCTCTCACTCTCACTACTCTCTCCCTCACTTCCCCTTCTCTTCCTGTCCCTTCTCCCTCCCCCTTATCTATCTCCTTTCTCTCCCTACTTCTCCCTTCTGACTCTCCATTCTCTCCCTCCTCCCCCTCCCACTCTCTTCTTTTCCCTGTGCCTCTCCCTTCTCCATTCTCTCCCTATCTCCCTTCTCCCTCCTACCCTCCCTTGCCTCTCCCTCCCCCTTCTCTCACCCCTTGTCTCTCCCTTTCCCCTTGTCTCTCCCCCACCCTTGTCTCCCCCTTCCCACCCCTCCCTTACCTCTATCTCTCCCCCCTCCTCTGTATCTCCTTCCCCCTCCCTTGTGTTGCTTTCCCCCCATGTTTCTTTCCCCCCTCCCTTGTGTCTCTCCCCCTCACCTTTGTCTCTCCCCGCCTTCTTTCTGCCCTCCCATGTGTCTCCCCTCCCCTGTGTCTCTTTCCCCAATTGCTCTTTCCCCCTTCACTGTGTCTCTTCTCCCCTCCCCTGTGTCTCTCCCCTGCCACTATGTCTCTCACCCCCTTCCCTGTGTCTCCTTACCCCTTCTTCCTCCCTCCCTTGTGTCTTCCCCCCTCCCCTGTGTCTCTTTCACCCTATTCCTCCCCTGTGTCTCCTTCCCCCATCTTCCTCCCTTGTATCTCCTTTCCCCCTCTCTCCCATCCCTGTGTCTCTTTTCCCCCTCCCTCCCATGTGTCTTTTCCCCCTCCCTCCCCGGTGTCTCTTCCCCCCTTCCTCCTATGTCTCCCCCTCCCTCCCCATGTCTCTTCCACCCCTCTCCCTTCCCTGTGTCTCTTCCACCCCCTCTCTTCCTCCCCTGTGTCTCTTCCAGCCCCTCTTCCTCCCCTGTGTCTCTTCCACCCCCCTCTCCCTCCCTTCTCCGTCCCCTGTGTGTCTTCCACCCCCTCTCCCTCCCCCTCTCCTGTGTCTCCTTCCCCCTATTCCTCCCCTGTGTCTCCTTCAAATCATCTCCCTCCCCTGTGTCTCCTTTCCCCCTTTACTATGTCTCTTTCCCCCTCCCCTATGTCTCTTTCCCCCTCCCCTATGTCTCTTCTCCCTCTCTCCCTCCCCTGTGTCTTTACCCTCTTCCCTCTCCAGTGTCTCTCCTCCCTCTCTTTCCCTCCTCTCCCTCATCTGTGTCTCCCCCCTCTCCCTCCCATGTGTCTCCTTTCTCCATCCCTCTCACTTCCCTGTGTCTCCTTTCTCCCTCCCTCTTCCTCCCCTGTGTCTCCTTTCTCCCTCTCTCTTCCTGCCATGTCTCCTTTCTCCCTTTATCTTCCCCCACTGTTTCTCTTTTCTCCCTCCCCGTGTCTCCTTTTTCCCTCCCCTGTGTCAAGCAGGTTGAATATCATGGCGGATTGCATGGCTCAGACAGGGTGCTACAGCTATCTCCCCTGTGTCTCCTTTCTCATTCCCTCTCCCTCCCCTTTGTCTCCTTTCTCCCTCTCCCTCCCATGTTTTCTTTTTCCCTCCGTCTGTCTACCCTCTTTCTCCCCTCTCCCTCCCCTGTGTCGTCTGCATTCTCGCCCCTCTCCCTCCCCTGTGTCGCCTTTCTCCTTCCCCTGTGTCTCCTTTCTCCCTCCCCTGTGTCTCCTTTCTCCCTCCCCTGTGTCAAGCAGGTTCAATCTCATGACGGATTGCATGGCTCAGACAGAGTGCTACAGCTATCTCCTGTGTCTCCTTTCTCCCTCTCTCACACTCCCCTTTGTCACCTTTCTCCCTCCCTCATCCTCCCCTGTGTCTCCTTTCTCCCTCCCTCTCACTCCCCTGTGTCTCCTTTCTCCCTCCCTCTCACTCCCCTGTGTCTCCTTTCTCCCTCCCTCTTTCTTCCGTGTCTCCTTTTTCCCTCCCTCTTCCTCCTGTGTCTTCTCCCCTCCCCCTCGCCTGTGTCTGATTTCTCCCTCCCTTTCCCTCCCATGTCTCCTTTTTCCCTCACTCTTCCTCCCGTGTCTCCCCTCTTTCTCCCTTCTCCCTCCCCTGTGTCTGCATTTTCACCCCTCTCCCTCCCGTGTGTCACCTTTCTCCTTCCCCTGTGTCTCCTTTCTCCCTCCCCTGTGTCAGCTATCTCCCATGTCTCCTTTCTCCCTCTCTCTCTCTCCCCTTTGTCTCCTTTTTCCCTCCCTCATCCTCCCGTGTCTCCGTTCTTCCTCCCTCTCCCTCCCCTATGTCTCCTTTCTCCCTCCCCTGTGTCAAACAGGTTCAATCTCATGGCGGATGGCATGGCTCAGACCAAGTGCTACAGATCTAGATCAGGGGTTCTTAGCCTTTTAAGTCTCACGCCTCACCCCGAAAGTAAACTTAACATTTAAAACTCCCCTCCTGTCTAAAAGCAATCAATAATGGATAAATGACGTAACTGATATAGAAATTTTATTTTAAAATCCTCAGATACACAGGAATAGTGTTCCTCAGGAATATATTTTTGTCTTTCAGCATGATAATGGAGTCACTTAAAGTCCTCAGTGTCATTTAATAAGATACCTGTTGCTGCTTCTGATCAATGAGAACACAAATTCGGGGTACAATATTAGACGAAGCTAGCCGCATGTCATGCCTGGAATCCTACCAATTTCTCACCTTTGTGTCACTGCTCTTCTACTGTTCTTGAGATTGTTGTAAGCAAGTGTTGTGTGAGTCATTTCCAACATGGTGGTTTGGTACAAGATTACACGGACAGTTAGTCTTCATGTTCCCAAACACAACTTCATGCTCTGTTTTACTACAGTTTCTGCTCCATTCCAGTTCCCTTTTGTACTGATCTTTGCTGCTGACCGCATCTGTTACTGACCTTGTTGGATTTCAGCCAGCCCCTGATGCATGGCTTGCCTGACCATTCTTTTCCTGTGCCCTTGGACTTGTTACTTTGGACTTGCCCTCCTTTGGTACTTCACCCCGGAAGGGTTTAAACAGGACAGCCCTTACATTACAACAGGCCGATAATACCTGGGGGACAATAAAGCCAAATGCTTCAGATGGATTAAACACAAGGCTAGCAGGAGTCCAGTTTGTCTGGTCTTGGTCATAAGTTAAATGCACATGAAAACTGCTAATTTGGACTGTAAGCTTTTCAAATCGCTGATGGCCCTTGCTACACTTGACTGGAGTCACCTGCTGTCCATCCGAATGATCTAGCTCTGCAGCAAGTGGCAGCATCACAGTTACCTATAAATCCTCCCACAGCGTCTCACAGCCCCAACTTACCTGATCCACTCTGGTGATCCAACTGCCAACTGAGATTTCATTCAATATTTTTACAAATGGAGTTCAAGCAGGCATTTTCACCTCATGTGGCACATGTGTGGCATATGATGAAGCTTACAGATGAAGCTTTGGCTTGGGCAACAACTCCTTGGGAGAGGAATTCCCCTATTGTCAATGATTCCCCAAATATTGTTGTCCGAATCTAAGAAAGTGTTTCACATCCCGAGCCTGGTATACCATTGAGTTTTTAACCCTTGCTACTGAGTCTGGCTAGAATATTGAGACTTTATTGGCAGTCTACCGATTAGGACCAAAAAGATGAACTCATTCAGTGTGATATACCACACCCCCTGGAAAGTTTGATATTCTTGGTTACCTGAATAGATCTACCTCTGTATGAGCACAATAAAACTTCTCAGTCCAAAGACTCAACCTTCAGATTGGCACCCAAGTTCCAAGCTCTTTCTGCTATTAGCTCGTTACCTACAGAGGAACCTATGCAAATTGAATCCAGTCATTTCTCTGAGATAAAACAAAGTAGAAGACACACTGAAGGCTTTTGCCTTTATAGTGGAACCAAAGGGCATTTCCTCAGAATGTGTCCTTCTCGGCCAGGAAAAAGGCAACGTCTAGTAGGTAGTAAGCGGAGATTTGCTAGACGAATCCACATTAGCTCCTCTGTCTGCTAAGTTTCGACCCCTGATATCAGTTACTTTTGCTTTTGAGCCTCTCTCAACCTGTTATTGATTCTGGCTCTGCAGGAAATTGTATGGACTATCAATTTGCGCAAAATGATTCTCTGTCACTTTCTACCTTTATAGTAGAACCAAATGACATTTCCTCAGAATACTCGGCCAAGATAAGGTCATGTCTAGTACATAGTGAGGGGAGGTTGCTAAACGTATCCTCATTAGTCCCTCCATCAGCTACGTTTTGACTCCTGATATCAGCTACTCTTGCTTTCATGCCTCAAAATAATTGAGACTCAATCTCTTATTGATTTTGGTTCTGCTGGAAATTTTATGGACTATCAGTTTGCCCAAAACAATTCGGTGTCACTTTATACCAAACGGCAAGTTTTCCGACTAATATCTCAACTATTAGATTGCGACTATGGTACCAAGATCTTCACTAAGTTTGATCCACAAGGAGCCCACAACGTAATATACATCAGGGAAGGAGACAAGTGGAAAACTGCATTCAGTACCCAAGATGGACATTTTGAAAATACCCTGATGACTTTGCTCTGGCTGTGTATCAACATTTTATTATTGACGTTTGTTGCAACTGGTTATAGAGAAATTGATCTAGCCACATGTAGACTACAACGTTTACAATAGAGTTACCTATATGCAAAACTAACCAAATGCTGATTTGAGGAATACCTGGTACCCTTCCTGGGTTATATCTTGTCTTCTGATCGAATCAAAATGGACCCAGCTAAAGTAACAGCATGTTAAAGTGGTTTCTACCAACTGATCTCGAGAGCACACGAAGTTGCACTGGCTTTGCAAACTATTACAGGTGTTTTATATGGGGATTCTCAAATATTTCAGCACACATCAATGCTGTTACATGTAAAGGTTGTAATACAAGATTTTGGGGTCCAGAAGCTCCTGATACAGCCAATCCTGATACAGTCTGACCCCACTATTTGTGTTTGAATTGGATGCCTCCGAACTTGGAGCAATACTGTCACAAAGAAGGACTTGTGGGAGCCTACTCTTAACGGGTGCCTTCTTGTCTCAAAAATTCCCATTCACAGAAAGGAATTATGATGTTGGTAACCAGTAATTATATATATTATTATTATGCTGAAGCTTCAACACCAATTCTGGTTCTCACCAACCACAAAAATTAACAATTCCTAGAGTCTGCTTAATGCTTAAATGACAAGTTTGGTGGATTTTATTCTTTTGGAGATTTAACTTTGTCATTAGTTACTGTCTTGGAGCCATGTTCATTTAGAGACAAGTAAACTATTGTCAAATATTATTTTGTCTGTGAGTGCTTTTTTCAGTAATGTTACATGTCTATTCACTGCTCCATAGAAGTAATATTACTAAGCACACCCGCTACTCCTAAACCCAAGCCTTTGGCAGTAAAGTTACAAGGCTGAGGGTTATGAATAAGGCGGTGCTCAGTAATATTACTGAGCACAAACCCACTGTCACCAGTCACTAGTCACACTCCATCCATGCATACGGTGAAGGGAATCACCGGGGATCCCCTTCCCCACTCACTTCTGATCCCAACATTCCTCACAAAAATGATCCCTTTCTCCAATCACTCCATCTGCATGACCATGGGGGTCTCTAAAATATTAACCCCGGGGCACATAAAGGTTATCCTCCACCACAGGAGTCCCTATCAGACCCCTGTGACACCTACATTTAACCCCAATGCCACAGGGGTCCTAGAATGTATAATTGACATCTATTTCAATCAGAATGCTCAAAATTTCTAATTAAGCCGTAGAAAAATGCAGGAATGGCCATAATTTATTTAGGAGGTCCTTGATGGACCTCCGCGACAGGGGCTAATTGTTAGATGGGGTTAAATATAGGTGCCACAGGGCCCAATAGGGACCCCTGGGCCACTGAGGTTTCTTTAAGGACCTCTGTGGCACAAGGCTAATGGTTTAAATGCCTAGGGGGTCTTAAGGAAACCCCATAATTATATAGATGGCTGATAGGGGGTGAGAGTAGCACATTCACAATCAAGCTAAGAGGGGAGAATGGAATAGCTAGAGCTCGTGGTTCTAAGAACTGTAAAGCAGATGCTCTTTCTCAGAGCTATGAACCTGTCAGTACTCCTCCTATCCCAGAAAATATTTTGCCTCTATGCCCCTGCTCCACAAGATCTCCTGCTCAATCTGAGATATCTCAAGAAACTATACCACTCAGAAGATGACTGTTTGTGCCTTAATTCTATCGTAAAGAGGTCCTAGAACTATCTCATTTTTTTTGACTGGTCTAGTCAACCTGGTGTCCACAAAACTCTGATTTATCCTGTTATTTTTGGTGGTCTTAGGTTTCTACTGATGTCAAGAATTTTGTAGAAGCTCCTAACAACTGTGCCAGATCCAAGACCCCCAAGTATCTTCCATTCTGGTTGACATTCCAGTTAATTCATGGACTCACATCACTATGGACTTTATGACTGAACTACCTTTATCTACAGAAATGGCTGTAATATGGGTAGTAGCAGATTGGTCAAGCCCATCTTGTGCCACTTACTAAACTGCCATCTGCTGTTGATCTGTTAGATCCATTTCTTCGGGACAACTATAGACTACAGGGAGTTCCCTTAAAAACTTATATCTTACTGAGGAGTCCAGATTGTTTCCCATTTCTGAAGATCCTTAATGCAGATACTTGGTATACAAGATTTTACATACAAATACATTTTTCTACAGAGCACCATCCAAAAGCTAGTGGACTCACTGGAAGAACCAATCAAGGACTGGAACAATATATGAGGTGCTTCTGTTCTGTAAAACACAATGACTGGATTACCCATAATAACCAATGGCATGATTCCTTAGATACTATGACATTTTATGCAGCTTTGTGCGACAACCCACATTGTTTGCCTTTCACTGCTCTTCCTACTAGAAATTCTGCAGTTGACCTAAGGGCAGAAAACATTCAAGTCTGGTCTTCTACTCAACGTATTTTTACTAAAGCCAATGATCATAAGCGTTATGGTGACTGTAGAAGAAAAAAATCATGGTTCTCTTAGAAGGAGTTTATCGCCAGAAAGGCTTCATTTTGCACAATGGTACCAAAATGTGATCTCTTCTGACTGGCAAAGTGTTGCCTGCTCTGATGACTTATGGTTTCTGCTCCATTGACTAGATAGACAATGGTGTGCCTGGCACAAAACTGTTGAGAACAAACACTCTGCAACCATGGTTGGAAGAAAATAAGCTTGTGGTGGCAGCATTATGGTCTGTGGAATGCTTTCTTGGCATGGTCTGGGTCCACTCATACCTCTGCAAGGCACTCTCAACTGTTTTGGTTATCTCTCCATCTTTTCAGATGAAGTACAACCATACATGTTGACTGTTTTCTCTGAAGTGGATGGGATCTTCCAGCAGGACAATGCAACATGTCATATGGCCAGGATTGTCTGGGAGTGGTTGGAGGTGCACGATGAAGACTTCCAAGTACTTCCCTGGCCTCAAAATTCCCAGGGCTTGAATCCCATCGAGAACCTGTGGGACCACCTCGATCACCATGTTTGCGGCATGGTTCCTCCACCAGAGTCTTCAGCAGCTGTCGGATGCACTGCAGTCTGCATGACACCAGATATCCTCGCCAACTTTCCAGCATCTTATTGACTCACTACCACGCCATCTAGCTGCTGTCCATGCTGCACTCAGCAGTTATTCAAGATATTGACTTGTAGTCATAATAATGTGACTGGACCATGTACATCAAGGGTCAGTGTAAATCTGAGTCGGGTGAACTTTTTTCCCCAGAGGTTTACAAATGACAAGAACCCACCACTTTATTGCATAAAAAATATTCATCTTAAAGAATGAAAGTGGATCTTCACAGTAAGGGCAGTCAGCTTGTGGAACTCACTACCAAAGAGAATTATGAGGAGATTCAGTAGATAAGAGGATAGATATATTTTTAATTAAAAAAGGCATACATGGTTATCTAAGTTAACCAAAACAGGCACAATCCAATTGGCAGTTTGTGGGATCAGGAATATTTTTTTTGTGTACCTTCTTAAGAATCAAGTTCAACCATTTTAGGATCATCTATAAAAGGTTGAACTTGATGGACCAGCAGTCTTTTTTTTCCAACCTCTGTTATTATGTTATTATGTGAGATTTACTTTTAAAGAAATGCAGAAAAAAGTGCATGGTTGCTGAAGTCCAAACATAGACATATTTTTTTTTTTGCTGTTGTGGGGCCCCCACGCGTACAACTCTTCATTTGACTTGATATATCCCAAGTTATAGGTGTATAGGTGTTTGTTTATGTATAAATATAGTATGTCAGACAGATATGTCATTACAGGTAGATGTTTCTGAACATACAGTATTAAATGGCACTGCACCAGCATCTTCAGGCAACCTGGTGCTTTCTAAAAATGTACTGTCCTAAAACAATCTTCCAGAATAAGGTCCCTAGTGGGGGAGACAGAAACACTGCCACAGGGATTACTGCATCTGCTTGGTAACCCCAACCCTGACACCATGATGTGTCCTCATCCAGAAGCACAGTGGGAAAAGATAGCCGGATGGACAAAAGTATTATGAAAGAGCTGTGGTAACTTCACTTTGCACAAATCATCATTTTAAATGTATGTATACTTTCAATTTGTGATAAAAGCATCCCACAATATATACGTGGTCTGATAACCTTAGGACGCTCACATCACCGTTATATAAACACTTGTCTGTCAAAAATTACGACATAATATTGTCTGTTTGTGCGCCCTCTCTCTGTACCCTCTCTTTCTCTGCGCCCTCTCTCTCTCTCTCATTCTCTCTCTCCTCCCTCTTGCTCCTTCTCCTGCTCACTCTCTCTTTCTCTCTCACTCTCACTCTCCTTCTCTTTCTCCCTCTCCTTCTCTCTCGCCCACTCCTCCTCTCTCCCTCCTTCTATCTTTCCCTCCCTTCTTCTCTCTATCTACCCCTCATTTCCCTTCTCTCTCTCCCTCACTATCATTCTCTTTCTCCCTCTCCTTTTCTCTCTCTCTCACTCTCCATCTCTCTCTCCCTCTCCTTCTCTCTCTCTCCCTCTCCCTCTCTCTCCCTCTCCTTCTCCCTCTCGCTCCTTCTCCTGCTCACTCTCTCTCTCTCTCACGCTCACTCTCTCTCTCACTATCCTTCTCTCTCTCCCTCTCCTTCTCTCTCCCTCCCTCATTCTATCTTTCCCTCCCTTCTTCTCTCTATCTAACCCTCCTTTTCCTTCTCTCTCTCTCTCTCTCTCACTCTCCTTCTCTCTCTCCTTCTCTCTCTCTCACTCTCTCCCTCTCCTTCTCTCCCCCCTCCCTCCTTCTCTCTCCCTCCCTCTCCTTCTCACTCCTTCCCTATCCTTCTCTCTGTTTCCCTCTCCTCTCTATTTCCCTCTCCTTCTCTCTCCTTCCCTCCTTCTCTCTCCCTCCCCCTCCTTCTCTCTCTCTCTCCCTCTTTCTCTCCCTCTCTTGCTCACTCTCTCTCCTTCTCACCTCGCTCCTTCTTCTGCTCACTCTCTCTTTCTCTCTCCCTCTCCTTATCACTCTCTCTCTCCGTCCCTCCTTCTCTCTCCCCCTCCCCTTCCCTCCTTGTCTCTCCCTCCCTCTCCTGAATGATCAGATAACCTTTATATAAACACTTGCCTGTCAAAAATGACTATATAATATTGTCTGTTTTGCGCCCGCTCTCTGTTCCCTCTCTTTCTCTGCGCCCTCTCTCTCATTCTCTCTCTCCCTCTCCTTCTCCCTCTTGCTCCTTCTCCTGCTCACTCTCTCTTTCTCTCCCACTCTCACTCTCTCTCACTCTCCCCTTTCTCCCTCTCCTTCTCTCTCTCCCACTCCTTCTCTCTCCCTCCTTCTATCTTTCCCTCCCTTCTTCTCTCTGTCTACCCCTCTTTTCCCTTCTCACTCTCTCTCACTCTCCATCTCTCTCTCCCTCTCCTTCTCTCTCTCTCCCTCTCCTTCTCCCTCTCGCCCCTTCTCCTGCTCACTCTCTCTTTCTCTCTCACTCTCACTCTCTCTCTCATTCTCCTCTCTCTCTCCCTCTCCTTCTCTCTCCCTCTCCTTCTCTCTCTCTCCCTCCTTCTATCTTTCCCTCCCTCTTTCTCTCTATCTACCCCTCCTTTTCCTTCTCACTCTATCTCTCACTCTCCTTCTCTTTCTCCCTCTCCTTCTCTCTCTCTCCCTCTCCTTCTCTCTCTCTCCTTCTCACTCTCTCCTCCTCCTTCTCAGACTCTCTCTCTCACTCTCCTTCTCTCTCTACCTCTCCTTCTCTCCCTCTCCTTCACACTGTTGCTCCTTCTCCTGCTAATTCTCACTCTCTCTCCTTCCTTCCTTCTCTCTCCCCCTCCCTCCTTCTCTCTCCCTCCCTCTCCTTCTCTCTCCTGCCCTCCCCTCTCCATCCCTCCTCTCTTCCTCCCTCTCGGTCGCCCATTGCGAGCCTCGCAATGTGCAGCAAGCAAGCACAGATCGCAATTTGCGAGCATTACAGACAAACTCGTTGTATGACAACAACACTTAGTGATAATTATCTGCCCCTTCCTAAATAAATTAAGAGTCCCCCTTTACCCCAGTCATCTACTGATAGTAGTGGGCCCCTATACTGTAGTGGGCCCTGGTGCTCTGCATCTGCTGCAAGTAGCTCCACCTCTCTTGATACGAGATTCATTGATCCCTGATTTCAGTATTTGTTTTGGATTAAGGTCATCAGAGAAGCTTCAAGGCTGATCCAAACAAGAACCTCTTTTTATAGGAAACGTGTATAATATGTCTGCCTGTGGAAAAGGATAAAGAAAGTTCTTGGCTGTTAGTACATTTTAGATACGAAAAGGGCTAGTAGTACAAATGAGAATGTCAATCATCATTAGTGCATCAAAAAAGGAAGTACCAACATAGACAATTGGCCTAATTTCTCCCTAGGGCCTGTTGAGACTGTTGAGCACAAACACATTTAGACTGAAAACAATGCATGGGAGTAATCAGAAATTATTAGGAAGAATTAGGTGGGTGGATCAGAAATGCAGATTGGAAGATAGAAATGACAAACTTCAATGTAATGTTACAGTGAGATAATGCAAATGTTTAATTCCTAAAGTACATGTTATTGCCATCATCATTCTATCCCGGTATAGCTTCAACGCATAATGAAAAATATATGTTTGAAAACTTTGAGTATGACTAAGAACACAATTAATCAGGAAAATACAACAAGTTTTTAATTAGAAAAAAATAAATGTTGATGCCACTGCTGGCCACTGAGTGGATCCATTGGTGGAAGAGCGTTAGAGGGGCATTTACATTTCTGAAGCGCTATGGTTGGAATAAATGATGGAAGATGTTTGCTTCTAAGTAAGTTAGGGGGAAGGGGTGTGGTGTAATTTTTCAATCTTATCCAGTTATCAAATTCAGGCTCTGGACTTTTATCTGTTCCGTCAAACCCCTTTGTAACGGAACCCATCACTGTTTTACCCTGTTTTATGATTATTATTATGGTTAAAATATGATCCTACTATATGTATGTTGGTTTATGCTCTGCAGAATATTAGCCAGACTATTGCAGACCTAGGCTAATAGATAATCCTATTACAGAGACTTCAGAGATAAGGGAGTCGATTGTATAAAGTGTTTTCATTCTCAGATAAGAACAAAGAAGGATGATCTAATCCATGTCTGATTATATCAAGTTGCCAGGGAGGTGTGACTCACCTATTGTTCTCTTTATGTGTATTGTGTGGCCAACTATGGGGGATGTGGATTGCCTGTGGGAAGAGATGTGTATAAATATTTCTGCACATAACAAAATAAAGTCAGTATTCATTTGACTCCCAAATTGTGTGTCGTCCAATATAGGAGGTCGGGGATGGTGAAACTGTAGTGCTTCTTGGGTATTTTACCGTATACCAGCGGAGATATTGGACTGCGTGTTCCAGCTCCGTTACATTTGGTGGCAGTGGTGGGATTGTTCCCACGGCCAGAAGGACAGCTACAGGAGACACCATTCCGTGGAGTACCTATTGAGGGCAACGCTAGTATCCGTACAGCGCCCCTGGCTACAGCAGGATGGAACCGGCTAGTTTTCGGACAGCGTTCCATCATGAGGAGGAGGAGGCGGCCGCGGACTACAGGGATGCAGACAGAAAGGAACTCATGGTTACAGTACCTCTTATTGCGCCACAGACTGAGTTTGGAAGAGAACTCCAAAGCAGACTGGCCTTTTTCCCAGGTACGCTTCCCATAAAAACCTTGGAATGGTTAATGACAGATGTCCACAAATACATAATGGAAAAGCAGCGGGCACGGGACCGGTCCATCTTGGGAGCTGCTAACCCACCTCCCACCATTAACCTCACCCCCCCCCCAGCACTGCTTCCGGGTGGTGGGAACTACCAAACCCCTCCACGGTACATCAGGTGCCACACGTGTAACCAGCAGGGCCACATGCAGAGAGACTGTCCCAGAAACAGAAACCGCTCCACGTGGAATACTCCAACTAATTTTCCCCCCCAGCGGCAGTGTGAACCCCAGGGGGCAGAAGGGGTCGTCCTTCCCCCCCAGCGGCAGTGTGAGCCCCAGGGGGCAGAAGGTGTCGTCCTTCCCCCCCAGCGGCAGTGTGAACCACAGGGGGCAAAAGGTGTCGTCCTTCCCCCCCAGCGACAGTTTACCCTAACCAGGGGAGACACCAATCTCCCAGACGGCGCAGATGGGACCGTGGTCTCTGCGCCCACAGCCTGTCCAGATCCCCAACTACCCTCACTGGGACAACCGGAGGAGGGGGTAAGTACAAATTCCCCTCCCCAGCTAACTCCTAATGTGGCCCCAGGGTTAACAGAGGAAATGTTAACCCCCACTGACCCCCACCTTTCCCTGGCTACTGAGCCGGAATACGTCCCAAGTACCCCAGCAGAAGAGCTGACAGTGGGGCAGAGTGCAGTCGGCCTCTGCCCTCCCTTTGTCCCTTGTACAGAGCAGGATGTCCTGCAGGTTATACCAGCAGAAGAGCTGGCATCAGGGCAGAGTGTCGCTGGCCTCTGCCCCGCAAGTCCCCTCAGCGTGTTGCCCCATCACCACAGCGAAATATTGAGGTGCCTGGTTAGACTTCCCCCCAAAGGGGAGATGTGTGACGAAGTGCCCTTCGCCACTTTGTCTTGGAGAGGACTGTTTGCCAGCCTCCTGCCCTGCGACTATGGCCCTGGGACATATTGCCCTTCAAACACAGTGTTCGGCCATACCAGAGTGTATGTCACTCATTCTGGCCCTTTACATACAGGGGGGTCATTCGGTACTTGCCCTGTGGGAGCGGTGATACCCCAGATAACTATGCCATGGAGCCCATTCATATGATGAAAGACTATGGGAAAGACTTTAGTTACATGGCAATTGAACTGTGTGAAGAGGATCTGAGCGCTATTCGGTAGTTTTGTGCGCTCAGATCCCAGCTATCTAGGGATATGTGAAATGTGAGTCAATGTGAAATGCAGTAATGCTGATGGGTTGTCCAACTAGAGAATTGACCAACAAATACTTTTGTCCAGACATCCCCAGGCCGATCCGTTGGGATCAGACCGTGTATGCAGGCTTATGGTCACGGGGGAGGTGTGTAACGGAACCCATCACTGTTTTACCCTGTTTTATGATTATTATTATGGTTAAAATATGATCCTACTATATGTATGTTGGTTTATGCTCTGCAGAATATTAGCCAGACTATTGCAGACCTAGGATAATAGATAATCCTATTACAGAGACTTCAGAGATAAGGGAGTCGATTGTATAAAGTGTTTTCATTCTCAGATAAGAACAAAGAAGGATGATCTAATCCATGTCTGATTATATCAAGTTGCCAGGGAGGTGTGACTCACCTATTGTTCTCTTTATGTGTATTGTGTGGCCAACTATGGGGGATGTGGATTGCCTGTGGGAAGAGATGTGTATAAATATTTCTGCACATAACAAAATAAAGTCAGTATTCATTTGACTCCCAAATTGTGTGTTGTCCAATATGGGAGGTCGGGGATGGTGAAACTGTAGTGCTTCTTGGGTATTTTACCGTATACCAGCGGAGATATTGGACTGCGTGTTCCAGCTCCGTTACACCCTTGTTTCACACCACAGGTTACAAAGTTGCCGTTGGCTTGTCCTACAGCCCTATTAAATTAGCTCAACGTGTAAAACCGTAGCCCGTAATGTATCCCGTAAGACTTACGGCTATTAAATTGGCCCCGTAAAGCAAGCCGCTGCCAATCTGCGGGTTTGGAGCGAAAAAAGCCTACGGGACATGGAACGTGGAACTTCGCAGCCTCAAATCCTCTGTTCTCTCAAGCCCGGCGTTCAACCCCCCTAACCCGCAAATGGAGCCAGGAAGCCAACGTGTGCTAGAGAGGACCCGCAAGGAGGTAAAGTCCAATTGGTAGCACTTTAAATGCAAATACACACACTACTGTACTTGTATTAAAAGGGAACGTGATGTTAGGTATTAAAATAAATAGCACAACAGTCTGAAGTTCGCAAATCGGCAATATCAAATATATTTTTTTATATTTAAATTCTGGGTAATATCGATCCCGGCAATCAATGTGTTAATGCATATAATTTAACTTGCATGTAATAGAATATCATATTTATGGATTTATCAATATTGCATTATTTCTGGAATGTGGGTCCGATCGTAATTGAAGCCCGTAAGACTTTTAAATCTAACCTCCATTTTTTAGTGACAATTATGACGATCTCTGCTGCCACTGGCTCCATCTAAACCCGTAACTACGGGTTTGACTAATTGATCATGTTCAAGGCTGCGAATCCAACGTTCAACAAATAGTTTACGGGTTTGCGTCTCAAGCCGTAACTCGCGCCCTGCTCGAATTTAATAGCTCTGTAATTCAGCCAAATTTCACATTGCACTTACGGGCTTCTAATTTAATAGGGCTGCTAGTAGGGCACATGGCTGACCAGTATTTCCTTGCAACCACACTAGATTCGTGTGTAGAACTCAAATTATTTCTATTGTTAAAGGGACATAGAACATAATCGTTGCACAGAACATACACCTATAGATATCATTGGCAGACAAGTATGACTCATATTACTGCTCATTGGCTGACTGAGGCAAGCCCCAGTTCAGTAAAACATTTGAAAGTCTTTTTTCTTCTTTCACATTATTAAATCGCTTCTTTTAGACGCAACAAAGAAAATAAGTTATACTTTTTCCTTCAATCCCTTTAACAAGTTGGTTCTTGTACTGGGCCACACCATCGTTATGTCCGTATCTTATGTTAATTGATCGTCCATCTGTTATTAGCTGTATTAGGGAGAACAGGATACTCCGGTTCCCATCAGTCACCTACACACTGAAAATGCACAGTCTGTACATACTATTGTGCCCAAATACACAACCACTTTAAGTGGACATAGGCTGTTGGCTCCATCACTCTCCATCATGTATCTTCCCAACCCTCTGCTTCATACTTGGAATATTACTCTCTAGATTGTAAGCTCTCCAGACCAAGGACTACAACTTCATTGCCTCAAACTGTGTAATGTTTTATTTCATTGTGTGGTCTCTGTATCTTCCGTACACATAATAATTTCTTCTGTCATTGCATTCACTGTACCCATTTTATTTTTCCCTCTCTTTGTACATAGTGATATAAAAATGTGGGTACCTTATGAGTAATAATAAAAATAATAATGATGATGATAATGAATAAAAATGCTTTTAAATGCACAATTGACTGAGCAAAAGCTTATTTACAATCAAAAAGCTTCATCATCAACAGGTAACACCTTAAAGGATCACTGGAATGTCTTATTTATAGTATGTTGTCTTGAAGAACTTTTTTGTTGTTGAGTGGACTGTAACACGCCAGGAACATTTTTATGTCCATGGTCATGCTGATCCACTTGGTATTCAGGCAGAGATACAGGAGTGGGTTGCCAGTTCTTTCTCCAGTGGGCCAAAGCCTACAGCTCCAGTAATTCCTAGGTGGTCTCCCATCCAAGTACTTACCAGGCCAAATCCTGCTTGGCGTCAGGGGTGGTGCGACATCATGGTTCCTTGACTGGAATCAAACTTAGGTTGCAGCGATGAAACCACTGAATCCTAACCACTGGACCACCAGGGAACTCCTTGAAGAAATTAATAATGTGCAAATGTTTTTCCACTGTTTAAAATAAAAAAATACAACATTTCATTTTAACTATTCTATTGAGTTTTGCTTTAGTGATGACAGGTATTTTGGGTTTAAAAAATGATAAGAAACCAGGGAGAAATGTATCAGATCTGTATTCACTTATATTAAAATGTTCTCTCCAAATAGCCCTTTTATAAAATAACTCAGTGGGAGGGTAAGTCTGCAATGGAGACCTCTCCCACTCAAGCCAAGATGGACTTCATCTTGACACAGGGTCATTAAAAATGCTTTTATGTTCTTTAATTTGTCATATACTGAACACGCATGTGAAGATTTTTCCAAACTACAGTAGTCCTTTATGGTAAAGTAGAAGGCGACAACACTTTGCTCTACGGCTAGTCATAGAAGCTCCATATCATTAATTAAAAAATTGGAAAAATAGGTGTTTTTAACACTATAAATAATGGAACAGGGTTGAAATATTATATTTTCTTTTAAAGATGTGATAGAAATCTTACAACTCCATATCTTTTAATGTATACTTGAGCAAGCTCAGCATTGCTTGAAAAGGCAAGTTGATCTTCTATGTCCTATAAGGGTCTTATGTTAGATCCCAATTTGAACTTAATAAGTTATTGGATCACTTAAGTGACTAAATGATGTTTGCATGCTTGCAAAAAAAAAACTTTAAATAATTTAGTTAGTTATTTAAAGCAGACATTGCCTATGGAATAGCATGTGTGTATACCCCATTAATCAAAAGGAAGCCTCCCAAATCGCGGCATTTGAATAAGAAAGCAATAGATTTGTTTGCAATGTTGGATGCCCAGTGGGGGAGCCCCATTCAGTGGAAAGCTTGCAGGCAATGCAATGGTGCACTTACAGCTAAAGTATGTAGCGTGAAAATGGTGATTTGTTTGGCAGCAGGAGTTTGCTGGGACTCTGACAGGGGGCCTGTCCGCTCTGGGAGAGGAGGAGCGCAGCTGAATAATGGAGATGAGCCAAGCTCTGGGTCTGCGCTGTGTTCTCTGCTCCTTTCAGCACCAAGGCCAGTGGTGCATTTCTTGGCTCGTCTACATCAATCTTGGCTCTGACATTAACCACTGTGGATTTGAGCATTAAATAATATGAGCGTAAAATTCATCTGAGAAGGTTATTCATGGAGAACTTTAAGAAGGTGCATGGCCAATCTGTTACTTTTTATACCCTCCCGTTGAACTTTTCTATTGAATTGCAAGCTAATTAGAGGCACTTTAATTCTCATAAAGAGAAGGCTACAAGCTATTTGAAAGTCTTTGCATGCATTTAATCTCTTTAGTGATGCAGAACGACAGATATCGTTTGTGTAGACAGAATAGGATGATAGGACAATATAAAATAAACTTTGCAAAAGAGTTAGTTAAAAAAAAACAATTCACAAATATATGACTAACGTTGGCGATAAATATGTGTAAATGCCATATATATGCCATATAGGTATGCGTATACAAAAAAAAAAACAGTAACCAAGAGCCTCGCAATGAGCGCTGGATGGACTCATTGCGAGCCACATGATGAGCGCCGAAGGATCTCAGACCACCAAAAAAATGAATGTCTGTGGCAAACAGTATTATCTGCCTTACAATTTTATTGCTACGTCATTTTTGACGGGAAAGACGCTAGTATATATATATATAAATCCAGCCTTGGCTCTGCATTAAAGCTGTGTAATACAGCAGGCATGAGCTTAAAGGAAGCCATGTTTGAAAATGGCTATGGATAGAAGAGTAGTAACTATGGGTTTAAGAGAGTCGACCAAACAATAACACCAAAAGCGCCTCTCAGAAAAAAACAAACAGTAACCAAGAGCCTCGCAATGAGCGCTGGATGGACTCATTGCGAGCCACATGATGAGCGCCGAAGGATCTCAGACCACCAAAAAAATGAATGTCTGTGGCAAACAGTATTACCTGCCTTACAATTTTATTGCCACGTCATTTTTGACGGGAAAGACGCTAGTATATATATATATATATATAAATCCAGCCTTGGCTCTGCATTAAAGCTGTGTAATACAGCAGGCATGAGCTTAAAGGAAGCCATGTTTGAAAATGGCTATGGATTGAAGAGTAGTAACTATGGGTTTAAGAGAGTCGACCAAACAATAACACCAAAAGCGCCTCTCAGAAAAAAACAAACAGTAACCAAGAGCCTCGCAATGAGCGCTGGATGGACTCATTGCGAGCCACATGATGAGCGCCGAAGGATCTCAGACCACCAAAAAAATGAATGTCTGTGGCAAACAGTATTACCTGCCTTACAATTTTATTGCCACGTCACTTTTGACGGGAAAGACGCTAGTATATATATATATAAATCCAGCCTTGGCTCTGCATTAAAGCTGTGTAATACAGCAGGCATGAGCTTAAAGGAAGCCATGTTTGAAAATGGCTATGGATTGAAGAGTGAGGCATTTGTGGGCACATTTGCATGTCCCAGCTCAGCTTCCCAGAATGCAGTGTAATAACTGTTTTTCTCAGAGTTATAAGCTGGAAACAGGT
Source organism: Discoglossus pictus (assembly GCA_027410445.1). Classification (NCBI taxonomy): domain Eukaryota; kingdom Metazoa; phylum Chordata; class Amphibia; order Anura; family Alytidae; genus Discoglossus; species Discoglossus pictus. The sequence continues at coordinate 23,450,674 of CM050171.1, forward strand.
TTTTTTAACTTGCTTAAGACATTCAAATGTGAACACAGATGTACTATTTATTTACAAATATATATATATACAGTGCTTGCAAAAGTATTCACCCCCCTTGGCATTTTTCATGTTTTGTTGCCTCACAACCTGGAATTAAAATGGAATGAGGATTTGCATCATTTAATTTACAGAACATGCCGACAACGTTGAAGATGTTTTTTTGTTTTTTTTTATTGTGAAGCAAACACCAAATAGGAAAAAATAATTAACTAAACTATTCACCCCCCTAAAGTCAATACTTTGTAGAGCCAAGTTTTGCGGCAATCACAGCTCCAAGTCACTTTGGATAGCTGTCTATGAGCTTGCCACATCTTACCACTGGGATTTTTGCCCATTCCTCCTTGCAAAACTGCTCCAGCTCCTTCAAGTTGGATGGTTTGAGCTTGTGAACAGCAATCCTTAAGTCTGACCACAGACCTGCTGGAAGGTGAACCTCCGTCCTAGCCTGAAATCACGCACAGAGTGGTACAGGTTTTGCTCAAGAATATCCCTGTATTTAGCACCATCCATCTTTTCCTCAACCCTGACCAGTTTCCCAGTCCCGGCTGCTGAAAAACATCCCCACAGCATGATGCTGCCACCACCATGTTTCACTGTGGGGATGGTGTTCTTTGGGTGATGTGATGTGTTGGGTTTGCTCCAGACATAGTGTTTTCTTTGATGGCCGAAAAGTTAAATTTTAGTCTCATCAGACCAGAGCACCTTCCTCCACACATTTTGGGAGTCTTCCACATGCCTTTTTGCAAACTCAAAATGTGCCATTTTGGTTTTTGATGAAAGTAATGTCTTTCTTCTGGCCACTCTTCCATAAAGCCCAACTCTATGGAGTGTATGGCTTATTGTCGTCCTATGTACAGATACCCCAGTCTCTGCTGTGGGACTATGCAGCTCCTCCAGGGTTACCTTAGGTCTCTGTGCTGTCTCTCGGATTAATGGCCTCCTTGTCCGGTCCATGAGTTTTGGTGGACGGCCATCTCTTGGCAGGTTTGCTGTTGTGCCATGTTCTTTTCATTTGGTTATGATAGATTTGATGGTACTCCTGGGGATCATCAAATATTTGGACATTTTTTTATAACCTAACCCTGACTTGTACTTCTCAACAACATTGTCCCTTACTGTTTGGAGAGTTCCTTGGTCTTCATGGCAGTGTTTGGTTAGTGGTGCCTCTTGCTTAGGTGTTTCAGCCTCTGGAGCCTTTCAAAAAAAGTGTGTATATGTAATGACAGATCATGTGACACTTATATTACACACAGGTGGACATCATTTCACTAATTATGTGACTTCTGGAGGTAATTGGTTGAACCAGAGCTTTTTATGGGCTTTATAACAAAGGGGGTGAATACATATGCACATGATAATTTTCTGTTTTCTATTTCTAAAATATAGCTTTATGTATATATTTTTCTCTTTTCACTTCACCAACTTAGACTATTGTGTTCTGATCCATCACATAAAATTCAGATTAACAAAACATTGAACTTAAGGCTGTAATGTAACAAAATAGTTAACAAGTCAAGGTGTGAATACTTTTGAAAGGCACTGTATATATGGAGCCGGACTTCAGTTGTACAGTTGGTGCAATACACAAGGGCCCTCCAATGGGAAGAGGTCTTGTGGAGGGATGCTGTTGTGGATAGGGGTACTGTTAGGGGAAGGGGTCTTGGGTTGGGGCACTAAGTAAGTTGGTACCCGTCATCACACTTGCGAGCCTCACAAAGCTGGGCGAGCTGTTGAGACATTGAAGCACTCAAATCTACCAGGACTTAGGCAATGAGCGCCAAAGGCGCTCATTGCCCTGCTCGCCTTGCAGAGCGCAAAGCAAGGGGAGCAGTTGAGGCATTGAAGCACGCAGGACTAACGCTGAACGAGGGAAGCCATTGAGGCACAAGCTCGCAAAAAATACGACGACGAAAACACACAAATATGCCTTAAATTCACTTACACACACACAGAACAGGCAGAGAGGCAGGGACCCGGGGAGTGAGGTTGCAAGTTAATTTGAGGCATATTTTGTCTTTTTTCACGATCGAAAATTGCAGAAGCAAAAAAAAAAATGGCTGCCGAAAACATTTTAAAATTCTGAAACAAGATGAAAGCGAGGCTCTGCCAAAGGCGTTTGCAATGAGCGCCGAAGGTGCTCAGAGGGCCTATAGCCTTGCATTGTGTGGCAAACAGCATTGCCCGCCTTACAATTTTATTTCCGTCATTTTTGATGGCCAATTTCCTAGTATACATATATATATATATATACAGTATATATATACATAAGCACACATACAATTTGAGACATACTGTATAAAGGGGAAAGGAGGAGCTGTGAGGGGGGCGCACCAATCTGAGTGCCCTATGGCAGCATATACCCATGTTGTCGTTGTTAAATAAAGGTTACATATACAAATAATGTAATTCAGATATAGTAAAGCAACCTGTACATCCCATGTGTATATAACATGCATTCAAAAACGCAGATTTTAAACATTACAAAATAAATTTTGTTATAAGATATACAATTTAAAGGGCCACTGTGGTCACTGTAATAGTTTTTAAATTTACTGTTTTGAAGAACTGTACTTACAAATATGCAACATGTTTTAGAATGTAAAAGCATAATGATGCAGACTCTAATTTATTAAATGTTTAATGCAATTAGGTTGTTGTTAAATCTATTATTTTGGATTTTGCAGATCAACTTCATATGGTGGGAGGATATTTTGAACAGGGACGGAGCTACTGCAGGTGTAGGTGGTGCAATGCACCGGGGCCTCCTCCAGGGGGGCTTCTGCACTGCCCTGTCTTCTTTTCTTTTTGTTAATATCTATCTATAAAGTATATCCTGGGAGGGAAATTTCCTTTTTGGCTACAGGTCCCAGAGGAGAATGTGTGTACACACTCTGGTGCTGAATGGTAACAAGAAAGGAAAGTAAGGGGTGGGAAACTGCTTTGGGAAGGGGACTTGGTGAGCGGATCTGCTCTATGGGCTTGCGAAGGGGATCTGCTCTGGTGGGTTTTGGTGTGGGGATCTGCTCTGAGGGTGTTGGGGAGGGCATCTGCTTTGGAAAGGTAATCTGCTTTGGGAGAGGTCTTGGGGAGGGGATCTGCTTTGGAAAGGTAATCTGCTTTGGGAGAGGTCTTGGGGAGGGGATCTGCTTTGCGAAGGGGTCTTGGTGAGGGTAAGAGAGCTTCTGTAGGAAGGATTCTTCGAGTTAAGAAAATCAAGAGGGGTTTGTGGCTATGGGAGGGGGGTCTTGTGGGTTAGGAAGCTGCTTTACTAAGGGGTCTTTTGCAAGGGGTGCATGGGAGGAAGGTAATGGAGGAGAAGGTGGTGCTGAGTGAGTTGGTTGGGAGGCCAACATTTTTTTTCCCATTATTGATTTTGAACACAATAAATGTCTATCTGCACAATGAAAATATGCCAGTTGTATTTGCCAGTTCAGCAGGACTAAGTGGAAGTTTATTAGTTTACACACCTCTCTGATAAAGTAACAGGCAGCAGCAGGGGAGAAATCTAAATTAATTTCCTATAAAACATTTTTTATTTTATTTTTTTCTAAATTTAAATTAGATAATTGTTATTAAATATTTTTAATTAGACATACATAACGATTCAAGCTCCTCTTTCTTAACTTGCTACCTTATCTGAGGTCATTAATTAACTCTCATGTTGGGGAGATTAGTTGGTTTATACAGTTATTTTTACCAGTTCGACATAATCTTCTCGCTAAACTCCCTCCATACTGAGAACAAATTAATCACCCTAGATAAGGCAGCATGCCAGGCAGGAGGACCTTGAATAGTAAATTCCGTCTAAAAATAACAATATTCTCGGTCAATTATCTAACACTTGTTTCATTTTTTTGTTTTAACCAATTGCAAATATCCTTATTTATATTTAAAGCAAAGTTCTAATTTTTGTTATAATTGGTATGTGCTCTATCCCATTACAGGAGCACTGTACAATGCTAATAAAAATAATATGTTTAGTCTGAATATGAGCATAATTAGGCAGGATAAACATCATAAAGCAAGTTTGTAATTAGGAAACAATAACATTTAATGTCTATGATAGACCTTGGGGGCATCCATGATACTTTGGTGGAAGTTGTGTGTGAGTGGGGTGTTTATACTTCTGGAGAGCAAGTCTCAGGGTGGAGCTACTGCTGGTGCAGCAGGTGCAAAGCAGGGTAGGGACCCTTTGCCAATGGCAGCACCCTAAGATAAAGGGGTACATGGCAAACAGCAATATCAGTTCCTGGAAAATAGACGGGGAAGAAGTGGAGGCAGTGACAGATTTTATTTTCCTGGAATCCAAGATCTCTTCAGATGGTGACTGTAGCCATGAAATTAAACGACGTTTGTTTCTGGGGAGGAAAGCTATGGCAAGTCTGGACAAGCTAGTAAAAAGTAAAGATATTAAACTATCAACAAAGGTCCGCATAGTTAGAACTATGGTATTCTCAGTAGTAACATACGGATGTGAGAGCTGGACCATAAAGAAGTCTGAGCACTGTAGAATTGACACCTTTGAATTGTGGTGTTTGAGAAGACTGCTTAGAGTCCCTTGGACTGCAAGAAGATCCAATAAATCAATATTTCAGGAAATCGAGACAAACTGTTCACTGGAAGATATGATAATGAGGCTGAAGCTCAAATATTTTGGCCATATTATGAGATGTCCGGATTCCATAGAAAATACTCTGATGCTGGGAAAGATTGAACGCACAAGAAGACGGGGACGACCGAGGCAGAGATGGATAGATGAGATCATTGAAGCGATGAACATGAACTTAATCGAGCTCAGAGAGGCGGTGACTGACAGATGTACCTGGCGTGCTGTGGTACATAGGGTCACGGAGAGTCGGACACGACTAAACAACAACAAATAATTAATTAGGGAGTAGAAGCTTATTTTTATTTATTACCATTTTTTAATGACCTCCACTGGCTCCAACCATGCATATAAGTTCCAGGTTAAACGCCTGGGTTTGTGGGAGGAGCCCTCTTCTGCTCCGCCTCTTCCATGGGAGGGGCTTTGCCAAGTCTCACGTCTTCCATGGGAGGGGCTTCAGTCTTAGAAGCACTTCCTGTCCACATCCCTTTGCTCAGTTCAGTCCTGAGCCCCGCCTGCAGGTTGTGTCTCTGCGCTTTCTCGCTTTTCAGCTTTCCTGGGCTCATATCTCAAGCTCCAGTTGCTTTTTGGGCCTTTTCCTATTGATATCCAAAGTAAGTTGTCTACTCCTTCTAAGCTGTCCAAGGTTCAGCCTTCGCTTTTCATGCTTAGTTCTGGCCTAATCTACAAAGTTTCTCGACTCTCCTATACCTTCTTGGGTGGGTTTGGACCTGAATTCACCAATTTTGCATCCCTTGTCCATGTCCGAGGCTACTCCTTTTAGGCTTCGTTAAGTCTGCTTCGCAAATTTTGGCCCAAATCTACTAGGTTTTTCAACTTTCCTGTACCTTTTCGGGTGGGTTTTACCTGAATTGGCTAAAATTACGACCCTCATTTGCCATTCTATATGTACTAAACCAGCCTCGCAACCTCACCTCATTCACTCTTTCCATACAAACCATACCAGCCTTTGCAGGCTTACGACGTCTACGCTATCATACTATCCATGCCAGCCTTCATAGGCATTACCTCGTTCACGCCTTCTGTAAATCTTAAAGCCAGCCTTTGCAGGCTAACGTCTATCACACTTTCCCAAGTCCTAATGCTACTGTAGCCCTTCTCCAAACTTCAATGCGATCACGCTTTCGTGGCCTTCCTTCCTCTCCTCACCATCACTTCCCTTGGCCCTTTTCCCAAGCCGGATAGGGTGAAGCAATCGGCCACACCTTAGCTACACGAGGAGAGGGGCCTGACCGCAAATTTATGTCCAGCTTGTTTGCCTAGGCCCAAATGTCCTTGCTTCAGAACAATGGTTCAACGCACTTGTTCATTAGGAGAGGGACCCGACCACAAATGTATATTATTTAGATAGAATTTGCAAAGGGGCCCCACAAATATTTTGCACCGGGTACTTGCTCTGCCAATGGCTCACCTGGCCTATGAGGGGGAAGTGGTGTGGTGCCAATTCCAATCAGATCCAATTATCTTATGAAGCCTTCCGATCTCTCCATTTTCTCTCATCCCAATCCCTCCCTCGACTAATAGATGGAAAACCACACATGATCCAGCTCTCAGGAAGTGATGCAACAGATATACAGAGCCTCCAAAAAGTCTAATTCTCTGTACGTTTTACGGCGATGGCTTACACAGTTATTAGTTTGTTAAATATCTCAAAAACAAGTGCTATTTTTCCTCAACTACAGTGGTCCTTTATTAGGCAGAAAATATACTGAAGTGTAATAAGTAAAGAAGGACGGGTGGAGTAAGGAGAGGTCATACCAAATGAGACACCTGGGAAACTAGAGAAGTGGGAACAAGAAAAGCAAGGGATTATGGGAAGAACATTAGAGTAAAAACAACTAAAATAAAGACTGGAGATGTAGTTATTACAGATGCCATTTTAAATAATTTTACAATAAATATGTATGTCTCTGCTATGGCCTGCCCATCTTGGGTGACCCTACATTGTTTAACTCACAGCTTCATTGAAGTACACAAGCCCCTTCACCACAATAAGGTTGAGATGCAGAAGTGAGAAACATATTTACTGTAAAACATATAATTTTACAATTTTACAAGACACCGGTAATGTGAATGGGGAGACGGCACAAGGTAGATAGATGAATGGATGAATGTATAGATGGATAGATAGATATATTCTCAAATTTAAGAATAACACATTTGTGAGTAAAGGTGAAGTTTGTTATTAGGTAGAACTATACTCCCCTTCTGAATCGCTACCTTGTTGTGGTAAAGGGGCTTGTGTACCTTGATGAAGCTGTGAGCTATACCATGTAGGGTCACCCAAGATGGCCAGGTTATAGCAGAGAGGTCAGACAAATTGGGTCCACTGGAGAAGGAACTGGCAACCCACTCCAAAACCATATGGATAAGCACAACCAGACACACAATGCAATGTTTTGTCCATATGGTCACTGACAGTCTGATATGACTGAAGGACTGTACAACAACAACAAATATGTTTCTGCCTGGATTGGGGCAACATAATATCTCCAAACTCAAACTTGTTGCACAAAAAGGTGAAGCAAAACTTGTGGGGACTCCCCATCTAGTATGTCCAAAGGGAGGGGAGACAGAAAAACTGTACACCACACTATCAGTATCAAACTGCAGGAAGCGACAGACAGCACATAGGGAACAGCAAAGAGGAGAGGGAAGTGGACCCAAAATATAAAGCTACTGTATATAAACAGCATATTACAAAAACAAAATAACTGTGCTAAATTACCAGCACCAACGTGGGTACACTGCTCCTCAGACTCCAACTCTGACGTGCGTTTCGTCAGCACTGTGCTGACGTCCTCAGGGGGGCATAGGTTTGTTTTCATTTTGATTGGATGTTTCCTAAAGTCCTCCACGTGTTGCAGTTACAATAGTGAATGTCACATTTTGGATATTGGCTGAAATTCACTAAACGTCCCAGAATTTGAGTACTGCATGAAAATTTTATTTAGGGCACCAAACTTCTGACCACTGATTGTCCAAGTGCCACAATATTGGTATAAAATAGTACCTATAATTACAAATAAATTGTTACAATATATCTCATGATTATGTGGATTTTGGATTGATTAAACTACTGTTTTGTGCAGTGAAGGATCCTGACGTTCTACACTTTAAGACTGACCACTAAGTACATGTCCAGCCAAGAATGGTCAGTGCAAAGCTATATAAACATGAGTACAAGTAGTTTTATGTGGTACTTTGGCACCTCTTTAAAAATTCTGAAGTAGGATTGATCTATGATTGGGATCCCAAGCCGTGTTTCATGAACTATCGTTAATCTGAAAGCCTCATTCGGGTGGTCTTCAGAAATCACTGTGTTATATTATAGATTATGAGACATGATACAATGTAATACCAAGGCATAAAGAAGGAGATGTGGAGGGAGTGGGACACAAAAAGGAAGGACGGGGAATGGAGCAATATGAGAGAAGGGGAAGAGAGAGCAGCAGGTTGGATTGAAAAAGGAGATAGAAAGAGATAATGGAACATAAGAAGGGATTAGAAAGAGGGCATTGTGGGATGAAAAAAGAGAGCAAGAGATTTAGCTGACTCTACTTGTGCCAAGGTGTTACCTGGTGGTCCAGTGGTTAGGATTCTGTGCATTCACCACTGCAACCTGGATTTGATTCCAGTCAGGGAACCAAGAGGTCACACCATTCTGACGCTGAGCAGGGTTGTGCCTGAGCAGTACATGGATGGGAGACCACCTAGGAATACCAGGAGCTGTATGCTATGATCCACTGGAGAAGGAACTGGCAACCCACTCCAATATCGCTGCCATGAACACCAAGTGGATCAGCATGACCGTGGACATAAAGATGTTCTGGTGTGTTATGGTCCATGAGGTCACAGAGAGTCGGAAACAACTGAACAAAGCAAAATAAAAAATGCTTGTGCCATGGTGGATTTCATCATCTCTGGATGGTGGAGGGGCGTGTGTACTTCAATGAAGCTGTGGGCTATACCATGTAGGGTCACCCAAGATGGGCAGAGAGGTCAGACAATTTTTTAATTCTTTAAGGAACAAAGACAAAATATTTGTTTAAAGCTAATTAAAGCAAAATTGAATACCATAGTTAAAAATTAAAGGCTATACATGTTTATTCTAAACAGTGTAAAGTCATGTATAAGAGCATACTATAAACTGGACACCTATGTGGTCCTTTAAGAGGGTAGAATGATAGTAAAGGGGAAAGAGATAGGCACAGCTCTTGTTGGCCACTCCGTGATTTCCTGGCCCCTAAACAATGACTTTACTGGCCTTTTGTGAAACCCAAACCTAATGGAACCCATTCACCAAAGTATAAAAAGGTCTCCCCAGCTTTAAAAATGTTACATGAAGCAACAGATGGATTTTGTATGAAAGATCACAACTTACTGTATATTATCCGGCATGGCGCAGAATATTCCCTGCCTCCCGTGGCCTCTTTGTGAGACTTATTTCCAAAGCTTAAATCATTTTTCTAAATATTTTACTAAGTATTATTATTATTATCTTTTATTTGTATCGCGCCAACATATTCTATAGCGATGTACAGGGGTTAAGAACATGGAAATATACAACATTATACAAATATTAACTACTGTAGAATATGGATTGCCCTGTTTTGAGCTTTGAGTCTAAAGGGTATTTAAGAGGCAGGGACCTGGAGAGGAGCAGACATGGAATTCAAGAAGGGAGGGTTACATAGGTAGGAAGGTTTGAAAAGTTAGAAGGTATTCATTAGTAGGAGAGGGAAGGGATCTGATGTAAAGTTAGTGTGAAGTTCTTTGTTATAAATTTTTTTAATTCACTTGTCCAGGGCCATGAGAAGTGGTAGTCTTTCAACAGAGATCTTATATGAATAGTTTATTCCTTCCACTCACCCCGGTTGTTTATTCCTGTTAGGAGCAAAACATTTCATTAAAGCAAAATGTAATACATTATAAGGACTAGTGTAATTCAAGAAAAAAAGTCACTTGTTTATAAAATATGTATCAAACTAGAAGACTCTGATGCTGGGAAAGACTTAAGAAACACGAAGACAGGGACAGCAGAGGGGAAGGTGGATAGATGAGGTCATTGATGAAATGAGTATGAGCTTGATGGAGCATGGAAAGGCAGAGGCTGACATATGCTGTGTTCCATAAAGTCATGGAGAGTCACACACGACTGAATGAATTAACAACAAGGCATGGACAGAGAACCTTTTGGGGAAAATATGAATTTTTGAAGACATTTTGTATTTGTTACATCACTTTTTGGGAACTTGATGATCATGGTGGTGTGTGTTGGTAGTTATCAATAGAGGGAGGGGTGGAAGAGGAGGATAAGACTTGAAATTGACACCACACCCCTTCTTCTAACTGGCCCAGAAATAGACACCTTGCATCATTGAATGCAACCACAGCTCTCCAAAAATGTAAATGCTTCTTTTACACGCCCAACTTCCACCAATTGTATCCAGAGCCCTGCAGGGGCATCCACATTCATTTATTTTATTTATTTATTTAAATTTAAAACTAGCTGCATTACTTTGGTTCCTACTAACTATGCTCTAGGCCCAGGTTTCTAAATATACTTTTTTTTTCATTGCGCAGCGGTCCTTTAATCCATGGCCAGGCATACCCTTGCACATACTGTACCTCGCATTTCATATCATGACCAATCTATTCATATTAGATCAGCATCCATCATTTTAAATGAATTGCATAAACGATACTTTATTTTGTATATCAGTTACTGGGATATTCTGGATTACGGACTTTTAGGTGGCACAGGTTGAAGGTTCCCATCTGACCTTTTTGTGGGGTGTATGGCACAGTCTGTCTTCAAGAACCACATATCTTTTGTTTTACAAATTGCTTCAATGGCATTTCTCTGCTTCCTTTAAATGAATTCAGTTTACAATAATTATCATGACAATGGCTTTTTGGCCTATAAGCATCCCTTTGTCTTCAGGGGACATTGCAGTGGGAGCGGTGACGGAGAATGACTCTCTTTGGAACATGGAATGAAAAGGAAAAGTTATAAATCTAACTACTACAAATTGATTCTGTGGAAGCCAAAATACAAGATTCATGTGGTCTTTTAGCATTTTACTATGGGGTCCATTAGCATTCCAGTCCTGCCTCTGGCCCGAGGAACATAAAGGAACTGGGCTTGCTATAGAGAGATGTTTACTACTCTAACCAGGGGGAAATGCGCAAAAAGACGCTTACATGGACAGACTCCTTTAACTCATTCAGCAAGAAGCTCCTCAAAATAAGAGCTCCTCGTCAGCTCATACAGTATCCAACTAAGGAAATAGTACAGTGAGCATGATGCTAGATAGATAGATAGATAGATATAGACAAGATAGATATAGACAGATACACACAGCAGATAGATATATAGATAGATAGATAGATAGATAGATAGATAGATAGATAGATAGATATAGACAAGATAG